>ML664659.1:3512712-3525106 GCA_007570785.1 Antilocapra americana | reverse complement strand
CATTGCTTTTAAGAATGCCATGTAATTTAGGTCAAATTTCTTATAGAAATAAAAATAGATTATTTTATCATTTTGCCTTCTGTGACTTTTCATTTTATCATTGAAATAAATAAAATTGTGCTAGAATAATTTGATAGCCACATAGCATTGATAGTTACTTTGAGTTTGTTAAGATCATTTCTTTAATAATAATTCTTTTAAGACTCTGATTGGAAAGGGTTCTGCATGTAGACTATTCCTTAAATAGTGATTTCCCATCTTAATTTCCAGTTTGCCAAAACACATAGAATCTTTTTTTCTCATTCTTGGCATTTGGCAAAAGAGGGTAAATGTAGTTTCTTCATTATATATTTTGTCTTCTCATTCTCAAGTTTGTGTTTTTTACTTTGTAAGTAAGTGATATGGCCAGTAATACAAATATGATTTCAGCTACTATTTTATCTCTGAAAATGAAAGTGTTAGTTGCTCAGCCATGTCTGACTCTTTGCGACTCCATGGACTGTAGCCCTCCAGGCTCCTTTGTCCATGGAATTCTCCAGGCAAGAATACTGGAGTGGGTTCCCATGCCCTTCTCCAGGGGACCTTCCCAACCCAGGGATCAAACCCGTGTCTCTTGAGTCTCCTGCATTGGTATGTGGGTTCTTTACCACTGACACTGCCTACTAAAGCAGCCCAGTGTTACCCTGCTAAAGGATGATTCTAGTAGGTATATTCTGAAATAAGTCTTAAAAATGTTTGCAGTAGCCTGAATAGAAAGAAAGAAGAAATGAATCAGAGTAACTTGGTTTTCTTGTGTCCTCTAATCCTTTGCCTACTCGTATCACCATTCTATAGCTTGTCTTCTCTTTGCCTGAAGTCAGTATGGTTCATTTCCTGTGAAGTTTCCTGGAGTAAAGAAAATGGAGATTTTAGTACTTCCATGGTGGCCCAGTGGTTGGGACTCCGTGCTTTCACTGCAGGGGGTAAGGGAGTTTGCTGCCCGATTGGAAAACTAAGATCCCACAAGCTGCATGACATGGCCAAAAAGAAAAAAGAAAGAAAGAAAATGGATATTTCTTCCTGGATTATTTTCTATTTCTTATACTCAAATTGTGGATATACCTAAGATCCATTATTTTTTTTTCCCCTCTGCTTTTTCTTCCTTGGAGATTTCATCTACCTTTATGAATCTAACTACCATTTCTTATGTAAATGATTTCTAAAAATCTATTTCCTGTACTATGGTCCCATATCTCCAACTTCCTGCCACACCTGTATACTTGAATAGCCTACAGATATCAGAAATGCATTGTGTTTCTAATGGTGAGGTCATAATCTTTCTGAGGTTGGATCCCCTATTCGCCTTCTCACTTTCTGTCAGTAATTTCTTTATTCTTCCAGCTACCCAGGCTTAAAATCTTGACATTTCCTTGGCCCCTTTCTTGTATTGATACTTTGCTTTCTGTATATAATCAATCAGTGTGTCCTGTTGGTGCGTCATAATGTCTTTCACTCCCCTCCTTTCTTTTTTGTATCGCTACCATGAGGTTTACCTCTAGTTTAGACAGTTTAGCATCTTGTTCATTAGCCCCCTACTAAAGCTTAGTATATAGCTCTGTCCATAGCAGGAACTCAGTGTATTTTGGTTTTGTGATTGACTGAGGCATGAGTTCTCTCCTACCTCTAGCAACAGTGAGCAAGTCACTTTTGGAACCAGATTTTTGGAATCCATTTTTTCCTGCATGTGTGCACTATTCCTTTTGTAGCCAAGTGTATATATTTTATCAGGGTATTATGTATCTTTCTTGAGCTACTAGGGGGAAAGGGATTTAAACTGATCCTGAATTAATGAGTTCCAATGCTTTAGAAGGACAATCTAGTGAGGGTGAGATAATAATCTTCATGATGGTGGAGACTATATAAACTTTATTCACTGCTGGACCCCAGCATCTAGCTATATACCTAGCATCTAGTAAGTATTTACAAATGTATGTTGGATGAATTAATCAATAAATGACAATGATACTGATAACTATGCTGTCCCCAAATGGGAGAACAAAAATCTCATGATGTCTTGCCTTATTCATTCTAATATATTTGACTGAGGGGATTGTACCAAACACACTGAGATTTTTCCACATAGTCATATATTTAATGTAATAATTGAATCTTTGAGTAAAATTTATGTCCATTCTAAATTATGCTCCTTATGGGATATCATGGCATGATTCTACTTGGGCACTACAAATTATATTGATGGAGTGAAATGTGTTTTCATGTCTGTTTGTGAAATGTGGAATGGTATTGAATTGCTTTAAGTGTCATGTTTGAGATGAGTTTAGGCTGGTTTCTTTGAGTTTGACACATTTCAGTCTGTCATCCTGTCCTTAGAGATACTGGAAATTAAATGGGGATACTTAAATAATTTAATTTATAAACTTGCTTACAGCTATGTGGTTTATCAAGCCAGATGTCAGTAGCCTCAGTTTCTTGTGGCTCAGATGCTGCCAGAACATAAATTAAAATTGTTTCTGTGTGTCAGGGATTAGCATGTAAAAACAGAAGAAACTATCTTTCAGAGGACCAGTCTCAGTATAGTCTCTGATGGGCAGTGCCATTTTTGTTAACCATTGGCTAATTTTGAAAAAATAAAAAAATATATAATTCACTTATAAAACAAGTTCAATTATACTTCTGGGGAAATCTTGCTCTCTGGGTATAGGATGATGTAACTCATCTCTATAACACAAAGTCTATAATAGAAACAGTATTCTGGTTTTATGCCTCTCCCTCCCCAGAAGTCATTTTCTGTTGTCTAATGCAATAGATTTACCCAACTTTTTATGGTTATATTGTCAACATTTCCAGGTTTTTTTTAGAAATTGGTCTGGACAGTGTTTTAACAGGGTGTTCTTCCCTAGGAGAGATGTATGCATCTGAGCACATCTTCTCCCATGCAAATAGAAACCTAGTAGCCTCTATATAATTTAAGTGAGGCTGTAGGAGACAACTTGAAGTGATAGGAGCAATGAAGATTCTCTACCAGCACTGCATACATGCATGCACTGTGGGACCTTGGGTAAGTCAGTTTCTCTATCTGGGTTTATTTCTTATGTAAAATGAGTTTAGGTTAAATCATCTTTTGGTTTCCCTTGTATGATCTAGAATTCTTTAAGATGGCTGCTTAAGATTTTAAAAACTTTATTTCAGTTCTCTCTGTATTTATTAAATTCTTCCTGTCCTTCCAGGTCCATGAAATATTCTAAGGTGCATGACTCTAACTTGACTTTCCCATTTTTTGAATTCCTATAACGTTTATATAGTCAGCATACAGAATTTTACATGTTTGTATAGTCTTCTATTTTATCTAATTCTCTTTTGTGCATTAAAATGATCTCCCCCACTATAGTGCAAGAGTATTTAATGTAAGAATATGTCTTATCTTTCTCCTGTTTCCTTCATGAAATCTGTTACATTATGAAGCACGTAGAATTATTAATTGATTTGGATGGTATGTGAATCACTTATCACCTGTATGGAAAGAATTTAGAGTGTAAGCAAAGATAGCCTCTTTTCATGGTGGTTGATTCTTTGGTAGCTAAAAAAGAGTATAGAGGTTGCCTCTGAAAGGACTACTCTATGTATGCTTGCATGTTCAGTGGTGTCTGACTCTTTACAACCCCATGGACTGTACCCTGTCAGACTCCTCTCTCTGTCCATGGGATTTCTCAGGCATGAATACTAGAGTGGGGTGTCATTTTCTCCTCCAGGGGATCTTCCTGACCCAGAGATCAAACCCTCATCTCCTGTGTCTCCAGCATTGTAGGTGTATTCTTTACCACTTGAGCTATCAGGAAAGCCCTGAAACAACTACTCTCAAGCCCTTAAATTGAAGTCATATTCCAACCAAAAAGAGTGTTTCTGGTTCTTTGGATCTGGGGGATTCCATTTGTAAGAAACAAACCCTTATTTGGCAGGAAAGAGCTACTTTTGTTATTTTTCTTGTCTGGACCTATAATATAAAATTTCTAATCCTGTCCAGCCAACATAAATTGAGCACACGCTACGATCATGTTCTGTGATGAATTTGGAGGAAGATTGGTATGTGTAAAGACTGATGATGCTTTTTGCCCTCACGGGGTTCCTAGTGTGGATGTTGAGGTATAATCAGACATAAAAGCAAGCAAACAAAGAAACCCCTTCTACAATATCATGTAATATGAACAGTAATAGATGTATATATGAAGTGATTTGGAATCACAGAGAAGGAAGCTTCTGACAGTACCTCATGTTTTATATCTGGAATATACTATAGAAAAGTGACATTTATTTGGAGTTTAGAAAATGAATAGGAACTTGGCTGTTAGAAAAGGTAGGAAAGTGAATCTAAGTTGGATATATTATAATAAGTAAAAGCATAAAGGCATGCAATCTATGGTATGTCTGAGCGACCATCTGGTATGGCTAAATTATAGGGTGTTTAGGGAAAATGTTTCAGAAGAGTGGACTGGAGTAGTAGGCCTGCTTCCTAGTTTATCACTGATCTTCCAAGTACATTTCATTCCCTAGAGGATATATATCATTGAGCATTTTCTAAAAGTGATGAAGGCCATGGGGTGGGGGAGACAGTATACAAGAAGAACTTGGTGTGGAAATATATTCCTTTCTGCTATGAATTTTTCAGAGTCAGCTTCTTCAACTGTCTATATATTAAGTGCAGTAATATTTTTGTCCTTTTCTCTTGCATGTGTATTAGGAATGATGAGACTCTCTTAATTAATTTTCATGACTAATTGAAATGGAAAAAAACAAGTTTGCACCTGAAACTAAAATCTTACAACTCATAGCAGTAGGCACCCACACAGACAGCTGACACTACATCACATTCAGGCTCGAATACAAGAAAATTCTTCTGCCAGTTTCGAATGAGGATCTCACTTTCTTGTGTACTTTTTCAAGTCTCAGTGGTGGATGTGTTCTAGTCCCACAGGCAACCAGAGAATTTAAGTTTACCCTCTTCCTTTGTGTCTTGTCCCTGGAAAACATAAAGCCTGCTTTCAGAAAAGAAGCTGATAAACTTAGTCATCTGGAGCCCTAAAGTGACTTAAGGCTCTAAGGGATGGTCTCTCAGTGCCGTTTGCATTTTAACAAGGGGATAAAGGCCTTGCTTAAATTAAATAATAGACTTTAGAATTCCCTGGTAGCTGCTACCTCAGCATTAACAAGAAGTCACTGATAACACTTTATGTTCTTTCATCTTGTCCAATAATATTAAGCTACTTGAAGTCTGATATTTCTTGCAACTCAAATGAGAATATATATCTAGATTTTTATAAGAAAAGCTGTATGAAGGATCTGATTTTTTCATACTATCTCTCACACTTACTGTTTTCCTTTATAGTAATGAATAAACAATATTTTAGCTGGAGAGAAAGAGTGGGAACAAAAGAAGAAAAGACAGAATGAAGAAATGATTGTCTGGTCCTTGAGTTCTTTCCTCTGAGACCTGTACTTTGGCTTCTCCTACATGTTGCTGAGTTTAAGAAATTGATCTTTGATTGGCAAGGAGAGTGTTAAGGTTTTGATCAGAAACTTAGCTATTAAGAGAGCTGTATTTTATGTAAGGAAATTAGCACCAGCTTGAACTGTTTAGTTTTAAGATAAAACTAAATCTATTAAAAACTATCTGAGGGTCAGATAGGAAACAGATACCATTATTTTAAAATCAAAGCTGTAGCCTGACTGAGAACCAAATTAAGAAAGAGGAAAATAATTCTGATTTATACTAGCCATGTGTGGCCACCATAGCCAGTTTGTTAGTCAGTTCATTGTAATTGGATTTCTGAATTATTTTTTTTCATCTTACGTTATTGCCATCTTTAAAAGGAATGTGGTCATTTTTCAGCTTCATACATTGATAAGTAGGTACACAACTCTCACTCTTTCTCAGGTGTGTCTAATTTTTGCCACTCTGCTGAAAAATATGTGACAAAACAGAAGTCAGTATATTGCGTTTTACTTCCTCAGTAGAAAGCAGTTTCAGCAGGAAGTACAGTATAATACCTACTGTTCACAAGTAGAAACAATTTATTCCAGCCTGCAAGTATGCCTGTGCTGTGTACTTAGCTGAGCCCTTGACACTGAGACAGAGGGAAAGCAGATGTGCTTTCTTCCCTCAAAGTGCTTAGCCTCTAGGATGAGAAATATTATCTGTACACACACAGGGTATATTGGTTTTCTTTGGCCCTCGAGCAAATGATTACAATCCGAGTGGCT
This sequence comes from Antilocapra americana, assembly GCA_007570785.1. Taxonomy (NCBI): domain Eukaryota; kingdom Metazoa; phylum Chordata; class Mammalia; order Artiodactyla; family Antilocapridae; genus Antilocapra; species Antilocapra americana. The sequence continues at coordinate 3,518,851 of ML664659.1, read as the reverse complement.
GAAAATGAAACCAATTTATTAGCTCACAATTTCTGTAAGTCAGACATCTGGGCATGACTTCCATAATTTCTCTGCTTTGAGTCTCACAAGGCTGCAATCAGGGTATTGACTGGGCTTGTTCTCATCTGGAGGCTAGACTGTAGAGAAAAATCCACTCCCAAATTCCTTATATTGTTGTCAAAATTCATTTCTTTCCAGCTATAAAATTCATGGTGGGTTGGTTCTTCAAAGCTAGCCAGAGAGAGAGAGAGAGAGAGAGAGAGAGAGAGAGAGAGAGAGAGAGAATTTCTGCTACTTATAATCTCTAACTTCAGAGACAGCCTTAACAGTCTTTTAAAGGGCTCTTCTGTCCATGTTAGGTCTACCCAGGGTAACTTCTCTCTTGGATAAAGTCAACACATTAGGGGATCCTAGTTATACCTGAAAAATCTCTTTGCCTTTTTCATATTCTGTTGATTAGAAACAAACAAGGGGAGAGGATTACATAAGGGCATGACTTATTGGGTGTTATCCTAAGATGTGTTTGCCATGTACAGCAAACACCAAATACAAGCAAAGACAATACATGTACCTTGATCCAGACAACAAATTTAAGTATAAAGTGTGTTTACCCAGAAAAACTGGGTAAGCCCTGCATGAGAGTAGCTTATTTATTCAACAAAAGTTTAATGTATACTTACTATAAAGATGCTTGCTCCTTGAAAGAAAAGCTATGACCAAACTAGATAGCATATTAAAAAGCAGTTTTATATAATTACTTCTCCATCAAAGGTCCATCTAGTCAAAGCTATGGTTTTTCCAGTAGTCATGTATGATACGAGAGCTGGACTATAAAGAAAGCTGAGTGCTGAAAAATTGATGCTTTTGAACTGTGGTGTTGGAGAAGACTCTTGAGAGTCCCTTGAACTGCAAGGAGATCCAATCAGTCCATCCTAAAGGAAATCAGTCCTGAATATTCACAGGAAGGACAGATGCTGAAGCTGAAACTTCAATACTTTGGCTAACTGATGCAAAGAACTGACTCACTGGAAAAGACCCTGATGCTGGGAAAGATCAAAGGCAGAAGGGGACAACAAAGGATGAGATGGTTGGATGACATCACCGACTCAATGGACATGAGTTTGAGCAAGCTTAAGGAGTTGGTGATGGACAGCAAAGCCTGGCCTGCTGCAGTCCATGGGGTTGCAAAGAGTCAGACATGACTGAGTGACTGAACTGAACTGCCATATACCAGGCCCTGTGTTAAGATTAGAGGCTCAAGTAAATGTTGAAAGGCAAGTGCCCTAGGTTACTCTTGAAGACAAACAATGCTCAATTCCAGAATACTCTAGAACCCTATTAAATGTATTTGTCTGAAAAAGAAATGCTGAATAAATATATGATAGAAATATATTTACTTATAGCCATTAATGGGCTTTCCTAGTGGCTCAGTAGCATAGAATTCTCCTGTAATGCAGGAGACGTGAGTTTGATTCCTGGGTCAGGAAGATGCCCTGGAAAGGGAAATGGCAACCCACTCCAGCATTCTTGCCCTAGAAAAATCCCATGGACAGAGGAGCCTGGCAGGCTTCAGTCCATGGGGTCACAAAAGAATTGGATACAACTTAGTGACTAAACCACCACCAATGTAGTTATGAATTCTTTTTATCTTGCTGTGGAGGCACAACACAGACATACAGAGACACACAAGCATATTAACAAAGCAACATCAATGTGTTTGCCTGAATATAACAATTTGCAAATATATCCCCAGCCATAAAATTGTGATTGCTTTGTTCTGGCCTCTTTATTTACCTTGTGAGGAAGGTGGGGAATTGCATTGATCAAGGCCAGGGTTTGGAGATCTCACTATTGAGGCTATTCAGGTAAGGTACGTGATGAGCAGGGAAGCTTCTCAGATCAGTCAGTACATTTAACCTGTCACTTAAATTTGTTTCACTCCTTTGCATCTGAATCCTGTCACATACAAAGAACAAAGTTCCACTCCCACTTTACAGAGGAATTCTTTGTCCAGAATTACATAAGCAATATAGTGGAAAACAAGGGCAAAAATATGTCTTTTTTATTTCAAATCCAGAGTTTTCTACATGATGCTTAAAACTTAATAGGAAGAAAGTAGGGTGGAGGAAAAAAATAGTCTGGAAAACAAAGGTATTCAGATTCTCTAGTTCTTTTAATACAAGGTTTCCTCTTTTATTCTGTGTTTGGTGGGCTCCCTTTTTTTTTAAACCTTGTTCATTTTAAAGCCCCGAAACTAGGAGGTTTTTTTTTTTTTAATGGAATCAGAATATTTGCATTCAAGAGTTTATGAAAGTAAAAGTCATTGTCCCTAAAAAGTGCCCTCGGACATACCTAGAGGGACCACTTCCTGCCATTAGATTCCCCATGCTCCACAAGTTTCTTGATCTTTCTACTGAGAGTATAAACAAGCGTACTGTTTTCACAGTGATTGTAGTGATGTGAATGTCTGTCCTGTTGGGAATGAGACTGAAATCACCAAATCATTTTGTATAGGCTATTGCACAATTGACAGTGATGATAATAAATTTCAGGGCACTGCTGTCTGCTTTTTCAAATCTACTTTGGGATGTTTGCAGTTCATCCAATTTTGCCTCAGATTTTATGTTCTAAATATTATTCAGGCTACTTTAGGCCAAATGCTTAGTCAGTTTTTAATTTTATATCCTTACTATCTGCATTCCGACTCTACATGGTATACTGGAGATACTGCTTAGGCACCTAGAACTGTCAGTGGGAAAGTGTGTTGAGCACTAAATCCTGAGAGGAAAGGGCTCTTGTTTCATATAGGTATCTTGAAAGTTAATTGCAAAGGCCCTCTCAGGATTCTATTGCAGTGTTTGTTTTCTGCAGGTGAAACTCAAAGATTAAGGAACAGTCTCATATCTGGCTGAAGCTAACAGCCACAGACCAAACTAATTATGGGGATTTGATTATGGGGAAATGGAATTTATGACTCCATAGTCATTTAGATACCACCTAATATACAATTTTATCTGTCTTCAATTATTTGTATCTCATTTCACAGACACATTAAAGTTATACCAACCCTTACATCCAACCATTTTTGGTACTCTGTTTCTCTAAAAATCTCTTTAATAAGAATAAATGTAAATGTTTCTAGTATCAATATTTAATATGTTGTGGTGTAAACATAATAAACCTTTCATTTTTGCACTGTAAGTATAAGATTAGTAATCTGGGTCCTTTCATTTTAATTGTTGACTTTATTACTAACTAGCTGTGTGTCATTGAATAAATCACATAACCTCTCTAGGCCCTTGTTTTCTAGTTTATGTCCCAAGGCTACTGTGATTAAAAAAAATCAAGATAGTGTATGCAAAAACACTCTATAGAAAATGAAGTACAGTGCACAGAGTAGCTATTAATAATAAAGCAAATGTTGGTAACTTGGTTAGGGTTACTATTTAAATTCATATGGTAAAACATTTGTAAATGGTGTTTATGGGCATCCTTAATGTTGCTTCATTTGAACTTCAGAGTTATTTTCTGATGTGTTTATGATTTTCTAAAGTTACCAAGTGTTAATGAAATAGGCCAAGTTTCTCAAAGATTCTTAATAATATGTTTTCTTTAAAAAGAAAGATATTATATGTTACTAGATTCTACTCCCTAACAAGTAGGGTACAGAATGAGAAACAGATACAGGTTTGTTCTGCTTGCAATGCTGTTGTGCATCCATATACATTCTCAAAACATGCTCTATGTCAAAATGTATCACATGTGCAAAACTCAAGTGTCATGAGCACCAAGTCATTTGATTCATTCTTTATTAAAAATTGTTTTCTCTCTAATAGCAAGAACTGTGGCTCCTGAAGCACCCAGAATGTAACTCAGGCCAACCACAATGGCTTAAAATATGACTACTTTGTTAATTATAGTAGTGATAAAATACATGGAGAACAGGGAGAGGACAAAATGTTTTCTGCACAAAAAAGTTCATGTAATTTTCACTACCTATGTCCTCTGTGGAGATAAGGTTAAGGAGTTAGCATAATGCTCTTCTTGAATTGTGGACCTAGTGCCACTGATCTCTCAAAAGGTGGACAGAAAAGTAGCTCAGCTTTGTCTTCCTATAGTCATTAAAAACATCCCTACTTCTCTTCCCTCTACCTGTATCCATGGGAGTCTCAACACATCAAGGATCATTACCTGTCACTGTGATGCCTTTATGATGCAGGTGTCTAAATTCTCCTTTTTCCACTTTTTATTTCATGCAGTGTAGTAAAGTAAATTTAAGCTTCCTATGGAGAAGATGTCATAAATAAAATAATGTCTCAGATCTGCATGCACATTTCTCTATGTTAGTGCCTAATGATTTTGTTTTGAACCATGGGTGTATTGGCTATTAATATAGCCAGAGAATATGGCAAAAATTCAACTTCCTCCACATTTCTGTTTAATATGCAAAACCAATCCTTCTCCATCCTGTTCTTTCCCACCTTCTCCTCCTGTCTCTTCCATCCTCATAATGGTGTTAAGAATTGGTATAATTTCATTAACTAGAGGTTATGCAAATTAACAGAGAAGGTTTCTTTTGATGGTCCAGATAATGTGAATGAGAATCACTTTCTCACTGTACACTAATCTGTAATGACAGACACTCAGTGTCACTTGTGTCACTGACAGCTTTTTATGCCAGCTTTATCAATCCTTGTCCTACTGAATTGAGTTTGTGTTCTAGGCATAAACACAGTGTTCAGTCATGAATACTTCTTTGGTAGAAGTTGAATGGAGGAGGTAGTTGGTCTTGGAAGTAAGCCTTAACTCCCTCTCTAGAAACTTACTGCCCATTGCAGGTTGACCCACTCTGTTACATATTTAGTGATAGAACAGTGCCTACAACTGTGATATACTTAATACAAATTAACATTGATTCAGTGGAGAATTAAAGGCACACAGAAAAAGAGCTTTTATCTTGTGATTTACTAAATGAAGTATAATTTGGAAGGTTGTTATCACACCTTAGGTGCATTTTTATTCCATTGGAAGAAGTAGATGAGGCAAGTTTACAAATGTCCATGGAGTGTCTACTATGTGCTAGGTACTCTGTTAGGTACTCTGCCAGGTACAAAGCAATAATTTTGACATTTCAAGTGTTAACTTCATGTTCTTTAAATTTTAAGTGCAATACATATTAAGAGAAGAGAAACTTAGTGCAGACTGTAGTAGTTACTGACGCTTTTGTAGAGGAGTTGAGACACTGGAACTTCAGGAAATTCTACCATCTGGAGAGATTAGGAGTGAAAATATTCCATTTGGACAAAATGACATAATCTAAAGCTCAGACTTTATTTTCTAGGCAAGAAAAAATCATTTGAGGATTTTAAGCAGGTATGTGGCTTGGTAAATGATAGTATTGGAGAGATTGAAAGTGCCTTGGACTTTGGGGTACACGTGGCTCTTTCAATTCTGGTTTCCTCGGTGTATATGCCCAGCAGTGGGATTGCTGGGTCATATGGCAGGACTATTTGCAGCTTTTTAAGGAACCTCCACACTGTTTTCCATAGTGGCTGTACTAGTTTGCATTCCCACCAACAGTGTAAGAGTGTTCCCTTTTCTCCACATCCTCTCCAGCATTTATTGCTTGTAGACTTTTGGATGGCAGCCATTCTGATTGGTGTAAAGTGGTACCTCATTGTGGTTTTGATTTGCATTTCTCTGATAATGAGTGATGTTGAGCATCTTTTCATGTGTTTGTTAGCCACTTTTATATCTTCTTTGGAGAAATGTCTGTTAAGTTCTTTGGCCCACTTTTTAATTGGGTTGTTTATTTTTCTAGAATGGAGCTGCAGGAGTTGTTTGTATATTTTTGAGATTAATTGTTTGTACCCCAATGTTCATCGCTGCATTGTTTACAATAGCCAAGACATGGAAGCAACCTAGATGCCCATCAACTGACGAATGGATATGAAAGCTGTGGTACATATACACAATGGAATATTACTCAGCATTAAAAAAAAATTCATTTGAAGCAATTCTACTCAGATGGACGAAACTGGAGCCCATTATCCAGAGTGAAGTAAGCCAGAAGCAAAAACAACAATACAGTATATTAACGCATATATATGGAATTTAGAAAGACGGTAACGAGAACCCA
>ML664659.1:3460047-3512612 GCA_007570785.1 Antilocapra americana | reverse complement strand
ATGGGAGAAGGGCATTGAAGCATGTTAATTGTCATGTGTCTAATCAATCACCAGCCCAGGATTGATGCTCGGGGCTGGTGCAGCGAGATTTCCCGCGGGGGAGGGAGGAGGGAGGGGGGTTTCGGAGGGGAAGCATATGTAAACCCATGGTGATATCATGACAATGTATGGCAAAAACAATAAAAAAATAGTGCCTTGGACTGATGGGGGTTTATCGTTTAAAAGGTTACCTACAGTAAGCTACCCACTTGCTTCAGTCATGTCTGACTCTGCACCCCAAGTACTATTGCCCATCAGGCTCCTGTGTCCATGGGATTTTTCAGGCAAAATATTGGAGTATGTTGCCATGTCCTCTTCCAGGGGATCTTCCCAACCCAGAGACTGAACCCACATCTTTTGAATTGCAGGCAGATTCTTTACCACTGAGCCACTGGGGAAGCCCCAAGCTATGTCTGTACATTACTTAAATGAATGGCCATTTCAGGTTCTGTGTACACACAGGAGTGCAGTAAGTCAAAGACCTAGTTGTTTTGAAATTAACTGACTTGGAACTGTTGTGAAAATAACCAGTTTGACTGAATTCACTTGTTTCTCTCCAAATCAGCTCATTATTATAGAAGCACTCTGTGTTAATTACACTCAGAAAAAAATTACTTAAGCTTGTTGTTTCATGGCTTACAGGCAAACCAGCTTGTAGATTACCTAAAAATTTGGCTTTTCAGCTAGAAGTTTCAGTGTTGTGTCAATACAGCCTTTTAAGAGTTGCATAAGATATTGGCAGACAGTACTAAGATATGTTAGAATTACTAAGTGTTAGGAAACAGAATTAAGTTATCACCCATAGCAAAATAAATCCTTGAGCAAAGAGATGACAAAAACCTATATAGTATACTTGTAAAATTATTTTCAGTGTTTTAGAATTTGATAACTTGTAATTAAAATTTACAAAATGGAGACTGGTTGAGAATAAAAAGGTGACTAAAAGGTAAGTTATTTTATATATCATGTTGAAAATAATCTATATTGAAGAATATGATATTGCTAGGAAATAGTCTTTTCTGAAGAAAAGTAGTTCATTTGTCAAAACCATATTCCAAAAGTTACCACCATGCTAAACATTAAGCAGAGATCATGAATATTTTAAGCACTTATTTTCTCATATATGAATGATGTTTCAAACTACTCTTCCTGAAGGAATACCAACCAACTGCTCTATCCTTAATAATATCCTGGGACATCTTTATTTTTGCTTCTCATAGCCAACCTACGTAGAATTGTTGTTGTTCAGTTGCTAAGTCATCTCCGATTCTTTGCAATCCCTTGGACTGCAGCATGCTAGCCTTCCCTGTCACTCACTATCTCCTGGAGTTTGCTCAAACTCATATCCATTGAGTTGATGATGCCATTCTACCATCTCACCCTCTGTCACCCCCTTCTCCTCTTGCCCCCAATATTTCTCAGAATCAGAGTCTTTTCTAATGAGTTAGCTCTTCACATCAGGTGGCCAAAGTATTGGAGCTTCAGCTCCAATGGTCTTTTCAATTAATATTCAGGACTAATTTCCTTTAGAATTGACTGGTTAGATCACCTTGCAGTACAAGGAACTCTCAAGAGTCTTCTTCAGCACCATAGTTCGAAAGCATCAATTCTTCAGCACTCAGCCTTCTTTATGGTCTGACTCTCACATCTGTATGTGCCTACTGGAAAAAGATAGCTTTGACTAGATGGACCTTTGTTGGTAAAGTAATGTCTCTGCTTTTTAATATGCTGTCTACGTTTGTCTTAGCTTTTCTTCCAAGGAGCAACCGTCTTTTAATTTCGTGGCTGCAGTCACCATCCACAGTGATATTGAAGCCCAAGAAAATAAAATCTGTCACTGTTTCCACTTTTACCAATTCTGTTTGCCATGAAGTGATGAGATCAAATGCCATGATCTTAGTTTATTGAATGTTGAGCTTTAAGCCAGCTTTTTCACTCTCATCTTTCACCCTCAAAAGGCTCTTTAGTTCCTCTTCACTTTCTGCCATTTGACTGGTATCATCTGCATATCTGAGGTTGTTGATATTTCTCCCAGCAGTATTGATTCCAGCTTGTGATTCATCCAGCTGGACACTTTGCATGGTGTACTCTGCATATAAGTTAAATAAGCAGGGTGACAATATACAGCCTTAACGTACACCTTTCCCTATTTTGAACCAGTTCATCGTTTCATATCTGGTTCTAACTGTTGTTCCTTGACCTATATACTGGCTTTGCAGGAGGCAGATAAGGTGGTCTGATACTCCATCTCTTTAAGAATTTTCCACAGTTTGTTGTGATCCATGCAGCCAAACAACTTAAACATAGTCAATGAAGCAGATGTTTTTCTGGAATTCCCTTGCTTTTTCTGTGATCCAGTGGATGTTGGCAATTTGATCTCTGGTTCCTCTGCCTTTTCTAAATCCAGCTTGTACATCTGGAAGGTTTTGGCTCGTGTACTGTTGAAGCCTAGCTTGAAGAATTTTGAGCATTACCTTGCTAGGATGTGAAATGAGTGCAATTGTGCAGTAGTTTGAACATTCTTTGGCATTGCCCTTCTTTGGTATTGGAATGAAAACTGACCTTTTCCAGTCCTGTGGCCACTGGAGTTTTCCAAATTTGCTGATATATTGAGTGCAGCACTTTTACACCATCACCTTTTAGGATTTGAAATAGCTCAACTGAAATTCCATCACATCCACTAGCTTTGTTCATAGTAGTACTTTCTAAGGCTCACTTGCCTTCACATTCCAGAATGTCTGGCTTTAAGTGAGTGATCACATCATCGTGGTTATGCAGGTCATTAAGACCTTTTAGTACAGTTCTTCTGTGTATTTTTATCACCTCTTCTTAATCTCTTCAGCTTCTGTTAGGTCATTACCATTTGCGTTCTTTATCACGCCCATCTTTCCATAAAGTGTTCCCTTGGTATCTCTAATTTTCTTGAAGTCATCTCTATTCTTTCCTATTCTATTGTTTTTGTCTATTGTTTCTTTGCATTGTTCGTTTAAGAAGGCTTTCTTCTCTCTCCTTGCTATTCTGCGTAACTCTGCATTCAGATGGATATATCTTTTCCTTTCTCCTTTGCCTTTTGCTTCTCTTCTCTTCTCAGTTATTTGTTAGGCTTCCTCAGATAACCATTTTGCCTTCTTGCATTTCTTTTTCTTTGGGATGATTTTGGTCACTGCCTCTGGTACAATGTTGTGAACCTCTGTCCACAGTTCTTTAGGCACTCTGTCTACCAGATCTAAGCCCTTGAATCTATTCATCACCTCCACTGTATAATCATAAGGGATTTGATTTAAGTCATGCCTGAATGGTCTAGTGATTTTCCCTACGTTTTTCAATTTAAGTCTGAATTTTGCAATAAGGAGCTCATGATCTGAACCAAAGTCAGCTCCAGATCATTTTTTGCTGACTGTATAGAGCTTCTCCATCTTTGGCTTCAAAAATGTAATCACTCTGATTTCAGTATTGACCATCTGGTGATGTCCATGTGTACAGTCATGTGTTTTTGAGAGAGAGTGTTTGCTGTGACCAGAGTGTTCTCTTGGCAAAACTCTGTTAGCCTTTGTCCTGCTTCATTTTGTACTCCTAGGCCAAAGTTGCCTGTTACTCCAGGTGTATCTCTTGACTTCCTACTCTTCCATTCTGGTCTCCTGTAATGAAAAGGACATGTATTTTGGTATTAGTTCTAGAAGGTCTTATAGGTCTTCATAGAAATGTTTGACTTCAGCTTCTTCAGTATTAGTGATTGGTGTATAGACTTGGATTATGGTAATGTTGAATGGATTGCCTTGGAAATGAACAGAGATCATCCTGTCATTTTTGAGATTGCACCCAATGTACTGCATTTCTGACTATCTTGTTGACTATGATGGCTACTGCATTTCTTCTAAGGGGTTCTTGACCACTGTAGTAGAAATAATTGTCATTTGAATTACATTTGCCCATTCTGGTCCATTTTAGTTCACTGATTCCTAAAATATCGATGTTCACTCTTGCTATCTCCTGCTTGATCATGTCCAGTTTACCTTGATTCATGGGTCTAACATTCCAGGTTCCTATGCAAGATTATTCCTATGCAATATTGTTCTTTACAGCATCAGACTTGACTTTCACTGCCAGATACATCCACAGTTGAGCATCATTTCCGCTGTGCCACAGTCTCTTCATTCTTTCTGGAGCTATTTCTCCACTGTTCTGCAGTAGCATATTGTACACCTACCAACCTGGGGGCAGGGGCTCATCTTCTGCTTTCATATAATTTTGACTTTTCATACTGTTTGTGGGGTTCTTGGGGCATAGAATAGTTAAAACAGTCTCTCTTGAAGATCAGCTATTGATGCTTTCTAGGTAGCTATTATGATGATATTGTCAATGCCAAGTACGTTTTCTGGTTGTGACAACATATGGCAAGGGTTAGTCACTGGCTAATGGCATATACCCTAGGGTACATGGGGCAATATGAAGCAAGAGAGTCCCTTTGAGTAAAGAATCACTTCTCTGTTGGAGTTCCTGACCACATACTGCCACTACTAATTTATTTCCAGCTTCTTCTAGGGACTAGAGGCAGGCATTACTGTTTAAGAGGCAATTAGCACAGCCCAGGAAAGAGTTAATGGTTGTCTGAATCAAAGTATTGGCAGTGGGTGCAGTAAGAGATGAGTATATAATTGAGATATTATGACAACTGAATTTTAAGACATTGAAAACTCATGCAAGATGCAGTGTTAAGACTGAGAGGGAAGGTAAAATGACTCCAGAGTTTCATCTTTGGCAACTGGGAATTTGGGTACTATTAAATGAAGTTGCGTATTTAGGAGGTGGAGTAGGCTTATGATGGGGAAAACTGTTACATTCTAGACATGGTGTCTTTGAGGTGCTTAATGTGGTAAAAGTCAACTGACTATTGTGATTGTGAGACTGGGATTTAGTTAAGAGATTAGGGTTGGAGTAGTAGACATGGAAGTCAACAGTATATTCCGAGTTTGAATGTCAACTGAATCTGCGGCAATAGGTACAGTTGCTCATGGAGAGAATATAAAGAGCAAACAAAACACAGCATATAAAATGGACTGAGGAAGAGACCTGAGATGCTGGTGGAAGAGGAGTAGCCAATCAAGGACTTAGTGAAGGGGCAGTCAAAGAGATAGAATGAGAACCATGATAATGTAGTGTTTTGAAGTCTAAGGGAAAAGAGGAAATCAAGAGGTGTGAGGGTGGTCAGCACTGTGAAATGTTGCAGAAAAGTTGAAGAGACTGAAGATTGAAAGAGGCACTTGGCACTTTGACACTTTGGTGACCTTTATTTAAGGAACAATTTCAGTGGAGTAGAAAGAGCAGATATCAGATTGCAATGAGTTATTGAAGAAGTAGAAGTAGGAAATATATGTGGGACACATATCAGTGATAGGAACTATGGTGATAAAGTAAAAAGGAATATGAAAATTACCTTAAGGTTATGGATGTTAATTCTAACAGTGCAGAGATGCTTCATTAGGTATATCCCCAAGTCCATATGCTTATCCCTAATGAATCCAGTATATCATGATGAAATTCTATCAATAGCCATTCTAATTGCTACAGCCAAAACAGAGAGCAACAGAGATGAAGTCAAGGAATTCACTTCCTTACTGAATCCTTTTCTGAGCTCCTCTGAGTCTCCCAGCACGGGCGCATAGTAGGCATGCAACACTTGTTAGCTGAATTGAAATTGGATCCCTTGAGAATCTCTATCTTAGCACACTGATTGCCTGAGGCAAAAAGAACCAGATAAAAGCTTTTCTGCCAGCAAGGGCCCATAGATGCTCCTCCTTTTTATTCTTCTGTGCCAATATTTGGTGCTGGGCCTGTGGTGAAATGCTATCAGTTTCTTTGCTTTTCAAAGCAATTTTAATTAGTAGTAACTTCATGTATATTAGCAAATGATCTTAACAGAAACTCCAGAAATTCTCTCACCTAAATACACAGGCACAAACACTGCCTTAAAATCTACTGTGAAATGCAGAATTTTTTATCTGGAACTGAGAATGATTTATTAGAGGTTTTTTTTTCATTAAATATTTGTCATGATTTCTCAGACAAAATATTGCTTACATCCTTTCATCTAATTGGTTTGTCATCCAGACTTAAGTATCTGCATCAAATCTACTTAATCTGGTTATTATGATTAGAACTACTTGTTACTTACAAATTCTAAACATTTATAGTGCTTAAAATTCATGCCCCCAGTGGGAGGGGGGTTCTGGAAGGGGAACACATGTATACCCATGGCGGATTCATGTCAATGTATGGCAAAACCAGCACAATAATGTAAAGAAAAAAAGAAAAAGAAAAAAAAAGATTTTTCACATCAGGTTATATACAAGGAAGAACTTTCTAGAAGATATGTTAAACACTGGAAAGTAATGAAGAGAGAAGAATGTGTTCATTCTCTAAAAGTCTATTAATGATTTAAATAAATGTCTCTTTGAATGGGGTGCAGAAGTTCCTTGTCAGAGAGGACTGATAGCCATGGTAATAGGACCTCATAAGGACTTTTTAATTTTAAATAATTATTTAGCCACCTCAAGTCATTTTTGGTATAAGATGGAATGTAAGTAAATACATTTTATTATTTAGGATGTTCTTAACTACAGATTGAAAAAATAAAACTCAGAGTGTCTTTAACAATGAAGAGATTTATTATCTCACATAACAAGCACTCCAGAGGTAGTGTTTTCCACCTCTTTAGCATAAATACAGTTTATTTTGCTGGTCTTCCATCCACAATGTGTAATTTGTCCCTCATATTATCAATATGGCTCCAAAAGCTCCAGGTATCACACCCTCACCCAACAATGCATAAAGCAGCAGAAAAAGAATTACTTTCCTCTCTAAGTGCTAAGAAATCTTTCTCTTCCTTTTACCACCAAGAAACCATTCCCTCACATACTATTGGCTAAAATTGGATCACATGAGTTTTCCTTAACCAATTGTTGACCAAAGAGAGTGGAATTACAGTAATCCACATATACTAATCTAGAGTGACACTCTGTGACTGAGTCTGAGCTTGCAGCTTTAGCTGGGACTGGGGATGCAACTGTGGATGGAGCTTTTTTTCAACAGCTTTATTAAGATATAACAAAATACAAGTCACACATTTAATGTGTATAGTTCAGCGGTTTTTGGTCTATTCACAGAGTAGTGCAACCAACACTACATCAACTGTAGAACATTTATATCACGCCTAAAGGAAATCCTATACCCTTTAAGTAGTCACTCTCTAGTCCTCCTTCAACTTTATATTCTATGCATTTTTTGAATTCTTAGAATTTCTCAATTTCTGACTCAAGAAAGATTCAGTGTAATAGCAAAAATAATCTTCTTTTTAAAACTGAAGTATAGTTGATTTACAATGTTAATTAATTTCAGTGATTCAATGTTTTTGTAGATTATATTCCCTTTAAAGTGACTATAAAATATTGGTTATATTGCCTGTTTTATACATTATATCTTTGTATCTTATTTATTTTCTACCTAGTAGTTTCTACCTCTTAATCCCCTTCCCCAGTCTTGCCTCTCTCCTCAGTCCCTCCCCACAGGTAACCACTAGATTGTTCTCTGTATCTATGAGTCTGCTTCTGTTTTGTTATATTCATTGATTTGTTTTATTTTTTAGATTCAACATATAAGTGATAACATACAGTATTTGTTTTTCTCTGACTTACTTCATTAAGCATAATGCCTTCTAGGCACATTCATGTTGTTACAAATGGCAAAATTTCATGCTTTTCTATATAATAATAATGAACTACCAGGAAGTAAAAGGAAGAAAACAATATAATTGCATCAAAAGCATAATATACCTAGGGATAAACTTAGCCAAGGAGGTGAAAGACCTACACTCTGAAAACCATAAGACATTGATGAAGGAAATTGAAGATAATAAAAATAAATGGAAAGATATTCCATGCTCATGGATTGAAAGAATTGGATATTGTTAAAATGTCCATACTATCCAAGGCAATCTACAGATTTAGTGCAAACCCTATCAAAATACCCAAGATATTTTTCACAGAACCACAACAAATAATCCTAATATTTATGTATAATCACAAAAGATCCCAAATAGCTGAAGCAATCTTAAGAAGAAAGAACAGAACTAGAGGTATCAAGCTCCCTGACTTCAGACTATATTGAAAAGCTATAGAAATCAAAACAACATGGTTATTTCACAAAAACAGACACATAGGTTAATGGAACAGAATAGAGAGCCTAAAAATAAACCCACACACATATGGTCAACTAATCTATAACAAAGGAAGCAAAAATATTCAATGGGGAAAAGATAATCTCTTCAAAATGTAGTGTTGATAAAACTGAATGGCTATATTTAGAAGAATGTGATTAGAACTTTTTCATACACCATTTATAGCAATAAAGTCAAAATGGATTACAGACCTAAATGTAAGACCATAAATAATCAATTTTCAATTAAAATATGGCATGAATAGTATAACTTCAGATTCATTTGGGCTGATGTGCTAGTTGCCCCAAACAGATGGTATGCACAATACAAGAGATGATTAATGTTATAACATCAGTTCCTAAAAGACCACAATACTTGTCAAGTCCATATATCCCTAGACTTGGAGTTGAGTTTGGTGAAGAATGGCAAAGTAAAAATTTTTTAGAAACATGAGCATGCACATAGGAAGACTTATTTAGGAGATAGGTGTGTGGTAAATCCATAAGCTAAAGCTAAATTCAGTTTGAGAATTTCAAAGGGGCTAATATGAGAAGTTAAGGAGCTTAAAAGCAAAAGAGAGTCTTAGCTTCTTTTTTTTTCCCTTTGATTAGCAATCATATGCCCATAGTGCTTTATGTATAACTGTATACCATCCTGGTCATTTAGGGGTCATTATACCCAGTTTCTTTTTTGACTGAACTTGGTTTCCTACTGGTTAGTTGTGTCCTTTTTGGATCTCAAAAATCACACCTCTTCATGTGTTTATGAACTATTTCGTCCTTTGTTCTTCTACACGGTTTGGATCCCTAGAGCTGACTCTAACCCTCCTTGTTTAAATAAGCACATTTATTTGTGATCAGATACTGCTACTTGTCTATGCAACAACCATTTGCTCTTCCTTCTTTGTTAACATAATATCAGATATTTTTCAGGAATCCTAGAGTCATAATCATACTTGATATTTTATACATATAAGGGAACTTAAAAGTCATTTAGTCCTCATTTTCTAACTGTAGGAACTACATTCAAACCTGTGCCCTCCAGTTGGTCCTATCATTTCAAACACTAACCTGTATTAGTACTCATGTTCATAATTATATAGTGGTTCCTTGACACCAATCTGACCATCCCATTTTGCTTCCTAATACCATATGGGCCCTTGCTCTCTCTTGGGAGCCTATTAAATCAGAATCTCTTGGAGTGGAACTCAAAATTGGTACTTTATGAGCTCCCAAGAGTGTTTATAAAAATGTGTATCTAGTGTTGAGATCTGCCGGTTAGTCTAACTTTCTAAAAAAACTGCTTTGAGAAGTATGGATATTAATGCCATAAAAGGCTATGCTCGGATGTAGTCCTAAATTTTTCTGGTTGATATCATGTAGACATTTATGACCCTTCATCCTTACTCCAAAATGCTCCTTGATACCATCTTAACTGAGAAGGACCATAATTGATTCAGTTTGGTATTTTCTGTGATTTTTAAAAAATAAATATTATCTATGTCAGGATGTAGGTAAGAACACATCCAAAAAATATTTCTCCCCTTCCATAAATTCGAAATCTTTATTTTTGGTTTAGAGATGTATATCACAGAAAGTTCAGTTTCTTCCCATTTGTGGGATATATGCTGTATATACTCCGTTTAAAAGATGGGTTTTATGAATACTGAAGCATGTTGAGTATTCTGCTCTTTTACTTTTTATCAGCTAGTGAATTTGTTCAGATGATGACCCTTTTCTCCTGATTTTGTGAGATTATTACCCAGATATATGTTCTAGTGAAGTGTTCTAGGACACATATTTTGGCATTTCTAGGTTTTCTTTTATGAATTGTAATCTAATTAAGTTCTGAATAACATACGATTTTATTTTTATACCTTGGTTTTGGACTCTTTTCACTTTAGAAATACATTCCAAACATGGCTATCAGTGTTGAATCCATAATGCAAAGTTATTTGGAAATTGCGATGTGTTAGATTGTTCACACCAAATAGACTTGTTGGGAGGTCAGCCATTCTTGAAAATTACTCCCAGAGAAGCCAATCATCATCAATTTTTATTACATATGTATACTGTAAAGTGCTCCAAAATCCATAATAGCAACAAAAACATGATATCAGTTGATGGCTACAGAAGTATATGCTGAGTACTTGGATTGTGACCTGGTGCTGACATTTATATTTTCAAACTGCATTGCATATTGGGGTGATTGCTATAACAAGCTACTTAAATGGAGGCAGAACATTTTCCCAGAGCTTCTATATAAGGCAAACAGCCTATGCCTACATGTATGACTACCTCAACTCTGTCTGCATGTTAAGATCAACTACAGAAATTACAAAAAAATAATGACACCCAATCTCCACTCTCACCAATTCTGATTTAATTGATGTGGAGTGGGGCCCAGGCATCAGTATTTTTTTAGCCCCCAAGATGATTTTCATGTACAACCAAAGCTGAGAATTGCTGGACTGAACTATATGCCTTTTCCTTGTGAGAATAGGCCAGTGCCTGATATAGTAAATATTCGTTTCAAGCAAAGTTATCAGCTGTTGATTTAGTAGAAAGGTGAACATTTAGATTCAGTTTTTTCAGGCAATTCAAATAGGAATATTTGCTAAATGTTTAGAGGAATCAGAAAGCTGTGAATGATTACAAAAAAACATAATCTCACAAAAGCCCCCATTAAGAGGGTTTCCTAACTAATGGTCCATTATGTTTGTGTCTTGCCTAAAGTGCAGAAGTGTGAAAAACAAAAAATATACAGGCTTTGACCTCAAGGTGTTGGTAATCAACATGGTTTCACTAATTTTCCATGTTCTCCATTTTGTGTGATCTCCTTCCTGGTCTTTAATCCCCTAAGAAATGGAAACAAATACTACTTCAGGTGGATGTGCTTTTTCTTTTCATAATAATATAAAGAGGAGGAAGGTGAAAATAGGTTGAGTAAACAGACCAAGAGACTTCTGTGGAATTTTCAAGTTAGTTTCCATGTCTGGTAGCACAGTAATGTCTTTGGTTTATACTCTTTCTGTAACTTCCTACTTTGAGATCTAGGTTACTCTTAATTGCATCTTAGAAACTTTTCCAAACAGAAAATTTTCAAACTAGTTTCCATCTCTTACTCTTTGTCATAACTTCGATGACTTAAGAGTCTTATCCCATACCCCAGGGTTATGACTCCAATTTAAATATGTAAATTTAAGAACTGTAACTCTAGTGCCCTTTATATTCAGTATAGATTAGCTCCAAATGCTGGCATAGCTGGGATTTGATAATTACTTTGGCCTATAGTAAATCTAGTTGGGTAGTGAATCAGGTAACATTTAACTAATTGATTGTATTTTCTTTTTATTAATTCCATGTTCACAATTGAGTTGAGTTATGTATGAAGCAGTAAAAACATCCCACTGTTCTTTCAAAATGGTGTTATATTTTATCACACAGTGTCTTAAACATACTAATGTTTAAGGAGATGATGTGAGGATTAAAATGCAGCTTTAGTTTATGGAAGAAATACCATTCAACAATAGTCAATACAACTTACATGCAGTGAAAATGACAATCAACCGATTTGTTAAGTGTGGAGACAGATGTCTTGTGTAAAAGATTTCTGTGTCATTGCTGGAAGACGTGAGTGTGCATTATTCATCTCTGCTCAGGCACTACATTCAAATCCTTTCCAAGTGTTCCCTTTTAAAGCACTTTCATGCTGAATTGCTGTCTGTGAATTTGTGCCTTATATTTAACATCCAAATTGACTTTTAGCAGAATCACAGTAGCAAAGTAGGGTGGAAACTAAGGGTCAAAGAATAGCTTAATCTGAAAATCCCAGCTTTATGTAGATACAGTTGGTATAAGAGGACTCCAGTGCGGAAGTGTTTTGTGAAAATGAAAGCTTCAGGATGTCAGACAGGATTATTGTACTCAAGTATGCTTGGCATTAAAACATCCTCTTTTTTGCTGATTAGCAAACGTTCTCTAATTACACATCAAGAAACAGGGGGAAAGAAAGAAATACCTTTCACTTTTGTTTTAGTAGACTCACCTGAGGAATTTAAGCCTCACGTGAGGCTTTTTATTATTATATTTTTACTCAGGAGATTCACGTTACATCTAAAAGAGGAAAAGACTTTTTTCTCCAAAGGATTGAACTAGTGTCGAAAGGCCTATAATTAATACAGTAAGTGATTCTGGAAATTGTGTTTAAATAGAATCCCTGTCCCCGCAATCGGATACCCCAAGGGCATTCTAAGAGTTGAAACTCAGAGAACTCAGCTTGTTTTACCTTTTCTGTGTTAAAAAAGAACACACGGTGGCAGTCCTTAAGCACCATATTTCCTTGATTTAGTTCTTTCTTGGGGAAAACAAGAGTCTCCCTCAGCTTTTCTAGGGCTCCCGACAGATTCTTTTCTCCTTTAACTGGTAACCAAATTACTAAGACATTTCCTCTACCGAGGAAAGAGCAGTTGGGGGACTCTAGCCTTGTGATTTGCTTTCTCATTTGAGATTCATCCTAGTCAGGAAGAATTGTTTCATTATGATTTTAAGACACACCTCCATTTTTTGCATTATCACTGCCTTAATGGTTCTCTCTTCTCTTTTCCTTCTTTTCTGAAACAACTTTTCCAGTGAGTATACTTTGGATTAGCCTTGTCATAGTCCTCTGTAATAGCATCCACCAGCCTCTTGATCATATAACACATCTTGAATCCAAAAGGTATTTTCAGTGGCAAATAATCTTGGACTTAACAACCGTTCTTCTTCACAGTATCATAGTTTGCACAAACTAGGCAGGCAAATCTGCTTCTGTGTATTCCTAGAACTATGTGGCTGTAGCTCTCTCCTTAGAAATTTTCTTATGGAATGATGGCTCCTAAGTCACACTGGAAAGCTTTCTTTGAATATCATGAACAGAAAATCAAATTACATGTGTTGTTTTTGACCAAATTAACAAAAATAATCATTTTTTGGTAATTCATGTCCTTTCCTTTAATTACAATTAAATACTATTCCATACTTGTGACTTTGTTTCCTCTTCAACTATATCTGCATTGTGTGGGGAGGAAAAAGAATTTTCCCTCTGTCTTTCTGAGTTCTTGGCTGTGATCTTAATCAAAGACATATTAACCAGAGAATAAACAGAAGTTTAATACCATGTACACATGGAAGATACCCAGGAAAACTGAATAACATTGAAATGGCCCAAGCCAGCACCTTAAATAGACAAAAGAAGATTTGGTTGGAATACAGTTATGCAAGGTTACCAGGAAAAAATGCAATAAACAGGAGTAAAGATGTTATGCAGATTTAAGTCCTTGCTTTCTCCAATGAAAAGAGATTCTGGAGATTTAGAGTCATCTTTCTTTTTTTTTTTTTTTCTTATAAAAAGAGGGAGTGCAAGTCTGCTAAGTCGCTTCAGTCATGTCCTCTTTGCGACCCTGTGGACTGTAGCCCACCACTCTCCTTTGTCCATGGGATTCT
Source organism: Antilocapra americana (assembly GCA_007570785.1). NCBI lineage: Eukaryota > Metazoa > Chordata > Mammalia > Artiodactyla > Antilocapridae > Antilocapra > Antilocapra americana. Next base: position 3,498,878 of record ML664659.1, on the reverse strand, counting down.
CCAAGTGAGAAAACTGGAGTGGGTTGCAGGGGATCAGCCCCACCCAGGGATGGATCCAACTTGAGTCTCTTGCATATCCTGTATTGCAGGTGGATTTTTTTTTTTACTTCTGAGCCACCAGGGAAACCCATAGAGAGGGGGATATCCTTACAAATGGAGGTTTTATTTGTAAATATCTCTTACAAAAGCTTTCCCTTCATATGCTATTTCATTCATTTAATTATTTACTAAAAAGTTCTATTAAAGTATAATTATCTTACAGTACTATTTCAGTTTCAGATGTACAACATAGTGATTTGATAGTTTTGTACATTACAGAATGATTACCACAATAGTTACCATCTGTTATCATAAAAAATTATTTCAGTATTATTGATTGTATTCACTGTGCTGATATCACATCCTTAAGACTTATTTATTCTGTATCTGAAAGTTTGTACTTTTAATTTCCCTCACCTATTTCACTTATCCCCTCCCCTCTGGCAACTACCTGTTTGTTCTCTATGAGTCTATTTCTGTTTTGTTTTTTAGATTCCACATGTAAGTGAAATGATACACTATTTGTTTTTCTCTGTTTGACTTATTTCACTTAGCACAATACTCTGAAGGTCCATCCATGTTATCACACAAGGCAATATTTTATTTTTATGGCTGAGTAATCTGACCTGTCTCTTGAGAAACCTGTATGCAGGTCAGGAGGCAACAGTTAGAACTGGACATGGAACAACAGACTGGTTCCAAATAAGAAAAGGAGTATGTCAAGTCTGTATATTGTCACTCTGCTTATATAACTTATATGCAGAGTACATCATGAGAAACGCTGTGCTGAAAGAAGCACAAGCTGGAATCAAGATTGCCAGGAGAAATATCAATAACCTCAGATATGCAGATGACACCACCTTTATGGCAGAATGTGAAGAGGAACTAAAAAGCTTCTTGATGAAAGTGAAAGAGGAGAGTGAAAAAGTTGGCTTAAAGCTCAGTGTTCTGATAACTAAGATCATGGCATCTGGTCCCATCACTTCATGGGAAATAGATGTGGAAACAGTGTCAGACTTTATGTTTTTGGGCTCCAAAATCACTGCAGATGGTGATTGCAGCCATGAAATTAAAAGATGCTTACTCCTTGGAAGGAAAGTTATGACCAACCTAGATAGCATATTGAAAAGCAGAGACTTTACTTTGCCAACAAAGGTCCATCTAGTCTAGGCTATGGTTTTTCCAGTAGTCATGTATGGATGTGAGTGTAGGACAGTGAAGAAAGCTGAGCGCCAAAGAATTGATGCTTTTGAACTGTGGTGTTGGAGAAGACTCTTGAGAGTCCCTTGGACTGCAAGGAGATCCAACCAGTCCATCCTAAAGGAGATCAGTCCTGGGTGCTCATTGGAAGGACTGATGTTGAAGCTGAAACTCCCAATACTTTGGCCACCTGATGCGAAGAACTGACTCATTGGAAAAGACCCTGATGCTGAGAAGGATTGGGGGCAGGAGGTGAAGGGAATGACAGAGGATGAGATGGCTGGATGACATCACTGACTCTATAGACATGGGTTTGGGTAGACTCCCAGAGTTGGTGATGGACAGGGAGGCCTGGTGTGCTGAGATTCATGGGGTCGCAAAGAGTCAGACACGACCAAGCAACTGAACTGAACTGAGCATTGCTGTGTGTGTGCACAGATTATATATATATATATAATATGCTTCAATGGACATAGGGGTACATATGTCTTTTCAAATTGGTGTTTTTGTTTTTTGAGGGAAAATACCCAAAAGTATTCCATTTTTCATTTTTGAGGAAACTCCATATTGTTTTCCATAGTGGCTGTGCCAATTGCAATCCTGCTAACAATGCACAAGTGTTCTCTTTTCTCCATATCCTCCCCAGCACTTGTTATTTGTTGTCCTTTTGATGGTAGCCATTATGACAGGTGTGAGATGATATCTCATTTTGATTTTGATTTGCATTTCCCTGATGATGAGCGCTGTTGAACATCTTTTCATGTGCCTATTGGCCATCTGTATGTCTTCTTTGGAAAAATATCTATTCAGATCCTCTGCCCATTTTTTAATTGGGTTGTTTGTTTTTCTGATGTTCATTTGTATGTGTTCTTTGTGTATTTTCTATATCACCCCCTTATCAGATGTATTGCTTTCAAATATCTTCTCCCATTTAGTCAGCTGCCTTGCTGTTCTGTTAATAGTTTCCTTTACTGTGCAAAAGCTTTTTAGTTTGATGTAGCCTCATTTGCTTGTTTCTGTTTTCCATGCCTGAAGTGCCTATATCTGCTGTTTCTTAAAAATAATCAGCCTAGATTAATTCTTATACCAAAGAGGTATATTTTGGGGTGGTATATTCTACTCCCCTTCAATTGATCAAGTCATCTCTTATTTTCTTAAACCCACTGACATTCACACTATTTCTAACTCTTCACTGTCTTCCATGGAGTATACTGCCCTACTAGATGAATACACAGAACAATTTTATAATAATGCTTTCTAGGCAAACAGATAAATTGAAAGTAAAGTCAACTCCTAGGTAAAAATATATTTTATTATATTTTGTACAGTGCTTGGACCTGAGATACATGATGGTATTCTTGGGACCCCTGTGCTGGTCCAGTGGTTAGGGCTCTGTGCTTCTAATGCAGCAGGCATGGGTTCAGTCCCTGGTTGGGGAATTAAGGTCCCACATGCTGTGTTGTGTGGCCAAAATAATAGATAGAAATAAAAATAAATAATTTAAAAAGTGATATTTTGTATGAAAAATCTCAGTTGAAGTTAGCTAAGGTTTGTGAGCTAAGGCTTCCCAGGTGGCACTAGTTGTAAAGAACCTGTCTGCCAATGCAGGAGACTTAAGAGATGTGAGTTCCCTGAGTTGGCAAGATCCCCTACAGGAGGGCATGGCAATCCACTCAAGTATTCTTGCCTGGATAATCCCATGGACAGAAAAGCCTGGAGGGCTACAGTCCATGGGGTGAGAAAGAGTCAGACACAACTGAAGCCAATAAGCACGCAAGTTTTGTGAAGTCTCAATATAGTCACTAAGGCCAGGGTTTCTCCACATAAGTATTATTGATATTTGAGATTGGCAATTGTTTGTTTTGAGGAGGTTAGGGTTGTAGGATATTTTGCAGTATCCCTGGCCTCTACTTGCTGCATGCTAGTAGCATATTCCCCACCAACTGTGACAATCAGAAATGTCTCCAGACACTGTCAGATGTCCCCAGGGTGGGGAATGGGGTGAAGACAAAATTGCCCCCGGTTGATAAATCCTGGATTAGAGTATCTTGGGCCTGACCTTTCATTAAAAAAATAGTTACTTTTCAATAGAAACCATATATACAATTATCAATTAATGCCCATTATACTATTTGTTTGTACCACCCTCATGACTTTCAGTATGCTTCCTGTATTTGAAGAGTTAAAAATAGCTTCATCTCTTTTCTATGACTGTGACATGATTATGTGAGTAATTTATAATATTCTTACCCAAACCCCATTTTCAAGCATTTTCTCTTACAAAGCAATAATCTATAATATACCACAAACAGTTCATCTGTGTCATTTTCTGCATTGGTCTCTAATCAGTGTATTATGCTGACTTGCTGTTATTTTTAAAGCAGTGATGCTAAACTATTTTGGATAAATACTTTCATTGCTTTGTAACTTTGCTGGAAAGATTAAAGACACTTTCTTTTAATATTTTTGGGGATTTCTTTTCTACCAAAGATTTTTAGCCAGCATTGCTTTTTAAGATATCATGTTCTGATGATTTATTTGTTAAGTTTACCCTTTCAACATAACTGCTGCTATAAGCTTGAGATGCATCATACATTTTCAAGACCAGTCAGCCCACTAGAATTTCGATTTTTTCCCCATCACATTTGCAGGAACTTTATACAGACAGATTTCCTATTTAAAGATAACTTTGATTTTGTATAAACCTCACTGTGCCATTTAAGTAATAAATATTGGTTCATGAACTGGTTTAACTTTCTGCTGAGAACTGCTAAAAGCCTTTTAATAGAAAACAATAGGGAATGTCAAACATTGAATCACGATCTCACTGAAGCAATTTTTCTTAGACTTTTCATCACACAGAAGTTTTCTCTGTGCTCAAATTTTGCTAGAAATTTTGTCTGGTTCAAATCTGTTGTGATACTTTGTGCCACTTGTCTACCCATATTTTTATGAATAATTTTAATATATTGCTCACTTTTAATGTATTTAATTTTTATCTGTAGATACAGTTACAGATAAAATGAGATCATGACTTTATTTTGGGTTAGATATTCACTAGGAGATGTGGCAGAATAGCCACACGTATGTTTAATAGTATATGACTCGTTACTTTGAAGCAAATAAGCTAGAATTCCCCCAAATGAGCCACTTATTTTCATTCTGTCTTCCTGCTAGTCTGTGCCCTCTAACCCAGGCCAGCTGTCTCACAACATAGACCGTGTGCAAGGAATGTAGACTTGGCAGAGTTCACTTGTCATATAGAAAATTTGCTAGAATAGTATAAACTATTTATTTATTTTAGTATTTTTCAGCTACAGTACGCTTTCTGTGGGTTTTGACTAGATCTTAATTTTTACAACTCATGTAGTTCTATTGAGAACAGTTGAGAGGGGAAAATTGAAATGAAACCCAAATAATAACTCAGATTATTCATTCTAGCTTCATGTAAACAGAGTCTGCATGTATGCTATGTGAAAAGTCCCTTTTCCAGCTAACCACCATTTTGGACTTTTCCTAATCTTTCTCCTTCTCTTCCTTTCTTCCATTTCTTATAGAAGTGTTTAGCAGTGATGATCCTTATTAAACATTTTACAAACATGTGTTCATTGCTGAAGTAGTGGTTTGATTAGACTAGAAAATAAGAATGTTGGACCCTAGAGGAGGTGGGTCTTCAGATATTTAAAAGATGTAAGTCATGATTGAAAGTGAAGTTTCTCAGTTGTGTTCGACTCTTTGTGACCCCATGTATTGTAGCCCATGGAATTTTCCAGGCAATAATACTGGAGTGGGTTGCCATTTACTTCTCCAGGGGATCTTCCTGACCCAGAGATCAAACCCAGGTCTCCTGAATTGCAGGCAGGGGCTTTAACTCTAAGCCACCAGCGAAGCCCCTAAGTCATGATTAGGTTGTATTTTATATTCCCTCATTGCGGACTTCCATCCAGTTTAATGCCTCACATATGAAAGGTACTTTCCCCCTCTTTGATCAGAGTATCCTTACATTAGAAGTGAAAAATGATCCTATTTTCTTTTCCTTCTACTTTCCTCAGTGATCACAGTTAACTCCTCTTCCCAGATGGGACTAGAAAAAAATTTTATATAGCTTACAATACAATATGTTAAATATGCTCAGTTCCATGGCATTTGAGGTATATTGGAATTTATCTTTTGTTGCATGGAAGTACATGACTTGTTTGACTTTTGTGTCATATATTCCAGTGTGGCTGGAGCATAAGTTGCATTGGAACAATTTAAAGGATATGATACTAGAAAGATAGAACCTTAAATGCCAATTAATGAATTTGGACTTTATTCTGTAGGCATAGTCATTGGAAGTGTTTTAAAGGATTCTGGCATAATCTGGTTTCCATTTTGCAGAGAGAATTTTGGTAGTAGTATTAAAGATGAATTAAAGGGAAAGGATATGGGATGTAAACAGTTCAGTTAAGAGTTCACTACAGTTATTCAGATGAGAGATAACAACTGTACGAAATTAGTTCATGGACAGTGTAAATGGAAAGGGACAAATATTTTGTAAATATGATAGACAGAAATTAGTGACTAATTACATGTAGGGCATTAAGAGCAATAGAGAAGAAAGACCCAAAAACTTCAGCTATGACCTAGGGGAATAAAGGAGGAGGTTTTATTTGGAAAGCTGACATTAGATGTGTTTGTTACGAGATTACTGTAGAGCACTAGGCATTCAGAACAATGAAACTGGAGTTCAAGAGAGGATTCAGAGCAAGAGATATAGATTTGAGAGTCATCAGCATATATGGAATGGTTTAAACTATGACCTAAGCAACATTGCTCAGCGAGAGCATATAGAATTGAGAAGAGACTAGGGAAGAGGACATAATGCAGGGGAAAGATGATTTTTAAGAAGGTGGTAAAGAAAAGAAGCAGATAAAGGGACCATGTAGTTGGGCTATGGATGTCCTGATCAGACTAGAAAACTAGGATATAGCGCTGCTGAGGAACTGAAAGAAGAGAACGTGAAGAAACAAAAGGAATGAGAAGAGAGAAATTAAGAAAGATTGAGAGAGAAATTGAGAGACTTAAGAGTAACTGAGAAATAGATTGCTAGGGAGATCAAGAGAATGAGCAAGAGAGAGAAATATATGTATGCATAAATACAGAATTAGAGACAGAATTTTGAGAGGAAATAAAACTGATAGAGCAAATATTCAGAAGAGACCATACAGGGGAGATGGAATTAAAAGCATAGATGAGGGAAGATTCTTAAAAAATTAGGAGGACCTTTCTTCCTGTGGTGCAGAAGAGAGTAAGAATAGAGAAAATACTTTTTGAAGGATATATAGGTAAGGGAAGTTGAGAGTTCAGATCTGATGATCTTGATTTCTGTAAGAATAAGGGGATAATTCCCCCATGACCAAGAGAGTATGCTAGCCTGAGTGAAATAGGGCTGAGTAAAAGCATCAATGTTAGATTTTTAAAGACCAAGAGTTGTTAAAAAAAATCATAGCTCTACAGTGGAACCAATTAGCAAGAACATGTGGGTTTGTTCTTGCTTTCAGCTGCCTGTGAATTTGAAGAGTTAAATAGAAAATTAAAGGAAGGATGGTTGTAGGGTTATGAATTGGCAGATCCAATGTGGTAACAGGTCAGAGCCCTTTTAGGCCTGTGATTACTGATGAGGGTCAGGTAGGCATGTCAGGGTAGTCAGGAAGTGGCTGATAAAGTCGGATGTGATTGGAGGTTTCATTGAGGTTGAAAAGCAGATTTAGTGGAGTGAAAAAGTATATTTTAAAGCCTAATTATAAGGTTAGAGTCTTGCAGATTTAAAGAGAGAGTCTATTATGGCTTAACTAATTTTTATAACTAAAAAGTAATGTTGAATAAAATATGAAAAGAATCCTTAAATGCCCATGAAGTGTGTGTGCCTGTGGTTAGAGTTGCAAAATCTTTTAACGAGTAAAATCAGAAAAACTGAAACTGAAATGAAATGTTCTTTCTCTCTCGTGTGTGTATGTATATGCGTGTGTGTGTGTGTGTGTGTGTGTGTTAGTCGCTCAGTCATGTCCAACTGTTAGTGACCCATTGGACTGTAGCCTGCAGGTTCCTCTGTCCATGGAATTATCCAGGCAAGAATACTGGAGTGGGTTGCCATTCCCTTCTCCAGTATGTATGTATGAATGTGTCTGTGCATGTGTTTGTGTGTATATAGTATTTATATATGTACAAACTTATATACATATTGTTATATATATTAATGGGCTTCCCAGGTGGTGCTAGTGGTAAGGAACCCACCTGCCAATGCAGCAGACATAAGAGACGTGGGTTTGATCCCTGAGTCAAGAAGATCCCCTGGAGGAGGGCATGGAAACCCACTGCAGTATTCTTGCCTGGACAGTCCCATTGACAGAGGAGCCTGCTGAGCTACAGTCCATAGGGTTACAAAGAGTCAGACATGACTGAAATTACTTAGTATTCATGCATATGTTAATATTTATTATATGTGGTGTATATTATATATTTTTCTTTCAGCCTATTTGAAACAAGAAAAGCTTGAAAAAATGGATGAATCCATATTTAACTTCAAAGGGAAAGATTGAATGAGGAAGGTCTGGCTTGCTAAGCATGAACCCTTTAACTTTTTTTATACCTCACTAAATGCTACATTAACTTAAAATGTGAACAAATTTTCCTTATTAATATGAAAAACCTGCCTTTAACTTTACCCTTCATTCTATTTACTATTAACTCTCTATCTCTCATCCTCTATCTAGTCCCTAATTTTGGCTGGTTCTGCATCAGAAATGTCTTCTTAAATTGATCTTTATACCTCTCTGTTGACATGTTGACTTCGAGTTCGCATAAAATTCACATATGTTGCCTTGTGAATCTTGCTGATCTTTTCTGCATATTAAAAGGTGTAAAAGCTCTCTCTGAAAAGGGATTGTGTTATAGTTACGATTGCTATCCTAGTTTCCATGATTCAGAAAGTTAGAAAGCAAGTTGTAAAGAGTTAACTTTGTTCTATGCCAGTGAACCCAACTTTGATCAAGCTAAACTCGAGTCCTCAGCTCTAAGAGGGCATTTGTTCTCAGTGTTTTCTGCTTGATTTCCCTCAGTTGAAATGAAATGGATGAAGAATTTTAATTTGTCTTTTTTGCATTCAAATATAAAAAGTCATTGAGTGTTAGTTGAAAATTTATGAAGTGACAGTCTTGTTAATAAAGATAAATGAGATGGCTTGTTTTATTAATATTAATGTTGCACATAATGTAGCCTGGCTAAATAAATATAGTGTTACATTTTGCAAATTTTGCAAACTAAAAAAAAATCTATAGCAATTGTAGAGCTTAAGGCCAAGTTGTAATCTTCAGCATTTTATTTGTGGGTAAATTTTAAGAATTGGAGAATCACTTGAATTTATTTTAAATGTTTGTAAGAAAATCTGGTTACAGAGTTAATGATTTCCAGTATTTGTAATGATGTCTCAATCATCATACTTAAACAATGAGGACTAATGTAAAACATATAGATGTCTGGTAAATAAAAGGCAGAATCTTCCATGCTCTAATATATGTCAGTCCCATCATTATGAACTCCATAAGGGAGTCACATGTTCTGGCTACAGTGAAATGCTTATAGCCTCAAAGAAAATGTCCAGCCCAGATTTTCTGTGAAAGATGGGGGTTGAATTAATAGTCAGGGGAAAATGGGAGAGGAGAAAGTCTTGGGCATGTTTTCATTTCACTCATTTATTCGTTAAATATTTGTGAGTGCCTATTATGAGATGGTTGGTCCATTACCAACTCAATAGACATGAATTTGAGCAAACTCTGGGACACAGTGAAGAACAAGGAAGCCTGATGTGCTGCAGTCCATGGTGTCACAAAGAGTTGGACATGACTTAATGACTGAGCAGCAGCTGTTATGGCCCTTGAATGGGCCGGAGCTTGGGGGTACAGAGTGGACGATAAGAAAATAAAGGAAGAGAGAAAGGAGAGAGAGAGAGAGAGAAATGAATAGAGACATGGGGACCAAGACTCTGATGGAGTAAAGGTGTTTATTTAGCATAATGTGGGCATATATATACTGTCTTACAAGATAGCCTTTTCAGCAAAGATAAAGATCAGAAATCATACAATTTATCCAGGAAACATAAGGCTAGAATCCATCTCAAAGAGAGGGGCTTGTAAAACTCACTTTCCATATCAGAGAGGGAAGAAGGCTGTAAATGGTTACTTTCACTTTAAGAATGTATGCATTTCTTTTGTCCCCGGGAAAGGTGTGCCTCTCCACTCATCTCTGAATATTCAGGGGTGGTTAAGGGACATCAGAAAACAGCACACAGGAAGCCTCCTGCCAAATGTTCCCTGACAAGCAGCAACAACAAAAATTATGTGCCAGGTCTATGATGGGTCCTGTGAATAAGACAGTTCTTGCCCTCATGGCTGTTCATCCCTTTATTTCTCAGATGGGATGCTCATGTGCTTCAGTGGTATTTTTGCTTGTCTGGGAATTTGGCTGAATCCTTCTGGGTCAAAGTCCTAACTTAGTAAGGGTGATTAAGATGTTGAGGTAGAGAGAAGGGAGGCAAGTTATTACTGAACAAAATTGATGTGAAGAGTTTAGGTATTCTCTCCTTAACCTCTTTCCCTTTTGACTGCCTGCCTAAGCTTTCACAATAGATTAGCAAATGGAGTGTGTGGTGTAGGCAGCACAGGACTCCATTTCAAGTTTTTTCATGATTATTTTGCAAAGTGATAGAAATTAGAAGCCCAGTTTGGCTACACCAGAGGTAGAGGTGACATTTATTCCAGACTATTTTTTTTTCTCATTTTAGTTTTAAGGTGTAAGCTGTGATTATGAATATAACTGTATTATTCAGTGTTTACATTTTACATATCAAAACAAGTATTAATGCATTGAATATAAGGGGGGAAATGTAAAAAGTGAGCTACATCTTTAGGTTTTATTGGAAGGTTAGTTTTCCTAATTATGATTCAGGATCACTAAGACTGCTAATGACTTTGACCAAAAGTTATCATCAGAGTGATCCTCAGACATCATGGACATTTGGATTTAGTAACATACCTTCCTGTACTTCAGTACGGATCAAAAATATTTCAAAATCATTCTGTTCTGAGAAATTTAGTTACTTCTTGCTCTCTTAAATAAAAGGATTTTCATTATGACTCAGAACTACTTGGTATCAATAAGACATCAGAAATGTCTCTGATGAACTTATGGTTACCAGGAGGGAAGGTTGAGGGGGAAGGATAGATTGGGAGATAGGGCTTGTCACATACACGCTACTATATATAAAATAGATAACCAGAAAGGACCTACTGGATAGCACGGAGAACTCTACTCATTATCCTGTAATAACCTAAATGTGAAAAGAATCTGAAAAAAAAATAGATACATATATGTATAAGAAAATCACTTTGCTGGACACCAGGAGCTAACACAACATTGTTAATCAACTATGCTTCAATATAAAATGAAAAAAATTAAAGATCTCTGAAAAATAAAAATGTATAAGTTATCCATTTATTTTTTGAGACATCTAGGTGTTTAATTTCATGGTCTAGGAAAACTAACCTCTAGATTGACCATTTTTCCCAAATATGCAATTGATATTTTAGATAATGTAAAGGGAGAAGAAGTAAACGGTATGTTAGTCTCTTTTCCAAGAAGATTTATGCCTTTGTTTCTGAGTTTTTTCTTCATGGGATTAATCATCACAGTATTAGAAGAATATTGTTATTTCACAATGTTACGTGCCTTTGCTTTGTGTAGAGAATAGTTAATTTCTCTTTGACAGAATTTCAAATTTCTAATATGCCTATGTTAGGATGTAGGTATTTTGGTGATAGGTACTTTAAAGAAAGTTACAAATGGTTGCACTACATTTACCTAGTAGCTAACATTAGTTTCCATGGAAGAAGATATATAAGCTGTTGTCAGTCCTGACAATATAGAAATAAGATCAGTGTTGCTCAAGAAAGTTTTCATTTAGGTTAATAATATTAGAGTAAAATCCCAGCTGAGTCTATATCAGGAAATCTTTCATGCTCTGATATCATTATACATTCAGAAATAACAACCTTTCCTTTAAATAAAATTAGAATCTGTTTGAGACTGAATAAGAAATACATTGGAATACTGTGTACAGTGAAGATACATACTCTTGCTCTGTTGGGAACCCATTTATCTCTGACTCTGAAACTAATCATATTATTAATAGTCATACACACTCTGGGAAACTTGAAAAATAATCAGTTTGTTCAGTTCCAGAAGGACCCTCTGAGATAGCTTCTCTTGCCTGAAAAACCCTGTCTGACTCTCTTTCTGAGATTACTGTTTTCTACATTTTGTGCATGTGTATGTATCCCAGGATGATGCTTCATACTTGAACTATCTTCAGTATTCATATTCTTTTATCTCATTTTTTTTCTCCTGTGGTAGACCCTGTCAAGTATCATTGATCCTTAACATACATTTCCTTGGTGAGCCCGTTTGGGGACCTACATATTATTTCCAAAGGGCTCTAGCCAAACTGCTACTGCTATTTCCTTTAAGTTTGTTCATGACTGTGTTTGGGCATCATACATTTATACCAGTATACTTAAGATAGCAATTCTGATCCATGTTAGAGTGACCGGAAGCCCTATGGTTATAGCTATACTAGATGAGGTGGCTAGAAATGTGGAAGAGTCACACTCAAGTAGAACTGCAGACCAGGCTTGACTTTCTATGCCAAGGGAAAGAGGCCATGTTGTATAGCAGTGGGGTTTTATGGCATTTTTTTTTCCCTGAAGAAGTGCAACTGTCTTTTTAACTAAAATCCTATGTGGAACTCCAATATCTAAAATAATTAAGAAAATGCACTTGCCCAGATTAGAGTAGTCTTTCATCTACTCTGTCTTCTGCCTGGCTTACTCATCATCCCATACCTCTCTGTAGTCTTAAGTGCTCTGAGAAATGAGACTGAAAACCACTGGAGCAATAATAACATTTTTAAAATATTAATTTTTATTTATTTGGTTGTACCAGGCCTTAGTTGTGGCATATGAGATCTAGTTTCCTGACCAGGGACCAAACCTGGGCACCTTGCACTGGGAGCTTGGAGTCTTAACCACTGGACCACCAGGCAAGTCCCAATAAAATTTTTTTGAAAAGCATTGATCGTTGACTTTTGAATATTTATTTATTTACTTCACATTTTAAAATTGGAGTGTTGACCATTTAGGGATGTCATATTAAGTCACATAAGACTTAGAGTCCTACTATACAAATTGGAATCAACAAGAATTGCAAATCTGTCCATCTTTACCATCTTAACAAAAGACTAAGTAAATATATGATATGTGATGAAGTTTCATGTAATTTGAAACCTGAATTCCATACCTGCCTCCATATCCACCCACTGGCAGGAGGGAAACTAATTTGTTGAGCATCTCCTGTCTGGCATGTTCTCTAATTTAATTCTCACAACAACCCTGGGAGATAGCAATTATTGCTATTTTACAAATAATGAAAATTTGGCTTGTAGAGATAAAGAACCTTATCTAAGGTTGCGCAGCTAGGAAGAGAAGAATCTGGATTCTGAACCCTAAACTGGCTGGCTGACACCATGCCCATACCCTTTCCCCAATTATGTTACCTTCCCAATTAATATAATGAGGGGAGGCAGTGATATCATGAGAGGTAAATTCAAGAGAGTTAGGAAAATCTGCATAAAGATGCCTCTGACCACAAATGCAGTCTTTTTCATTTACTACTTATATTTTACTATGTTAGTACCTCTTCCTTTCATTGGCAATATATTTAGTATCTTCTTCCGCCTACACCCTTCTTGTTCTCCCATGCCTCTCTCCTCCTTTCTCTTTTCCCTTCTGTCTGTAGAGAGTTACACAGTCTTAAGGGGGCTGGGTCCTCCTTTACTCTAATCAAGGTTCTTTTTGGTTACAAAAAATGGAAATTCACTTAAGATAGTAAAATTGGGAGATCATTGAGAAAACATACAGATAGGTCACAAAATGCAATGGCAAGACATGATTACTATTATCAGAAACTTAGGTGTCTATTTCTACCTCTCTGTGAGTACATAGTTGTTCTTATGCCTGCTTCTTTCTCTTGGATTCTAACTAAATACCTGCTCTTTCTCCCTTCATACCTACACCCCCCTTAATTGGCTTCCTCTTCTTAGTCATCTGAAGCATTGTTCAGTCTGGATTTCCAGACCCTAACTTGGACCTTTCCTCCACATGTTTAGGTTTAACCTCCTGATGGCTTATTATTAGCTTGGCCCAGCTCAGGAAGAGTCTCTCTTTCTAGCATTAGGTGTTCATCAGTGGTCCAGTTAGCTGTATTGGTGTAGCAGCCCAATGGTTCAGATATAGTCCCTTCAGTAGAGGTTCTAGGTAGGGCCTGAACCCCACGACTTGTCAAGTACACTTTGCTCTATATTTTACTTTGCTCCCAGATATACTCTCCTCCCTTGTAGTCTCTGGCCTAGGAAGGAGGGACCCTTGTAGCTAGCTGGACTTTGTTCTACAAAGGAGGTAAGATTGTTCCACCCAGGACTTGTAGGAGACATGTTTAGTTCAGCTGTACTTGGGCATCCCAGAGTGTGGCAGAGGGCTCAGAAACCTTTGTAGGAAAATAAATGGAAAAATGTTCTTGGGTATTTGTTTTTGCATGGAGTCAATCCTTACAAAACTACTTTTTGAATTAGAATGAACAACATAAAAAGCCTTTACCATGTGAAAGAGTTGCTATAAACATGGGTAAGAAACATGAATGCAATCTACCTTTCCTGAGGTTTTCCTACCTGTGCAAATAGTAGAAAGCATATTTCTATGTATAAATTGTACTGGATGCTTTGTTTCTCATAGGTTCATCCATACTTGAAAGAGTAGTATATATGATGCTTCTGCCTTTTAAGGCTACACTGCAGCCCTTTTATACTTGTGTGTGTGTGTGTGTGTGTGTGTGTGTGTTGAGAATGGAGAAATACAGTGTGAGGTGGAAGTAATGCTTTCAATATAGGCTAATAAGATTATAGCAAAGTTTGGCCTTAGGAGTTATGATTTAAGTAGATGATAAGAGTTGTGATATATAAGGACTTGGTTAAGAGAATTCTAGGGCACATGAGTCTAGTCTTGATGTATCATATTGTGAGGTTGCAACTCTTTGATTTTCTAAAAAGACTGAAAAAGGTTTCCTTGGTACTCCTCAGGCATCTTTCATTATGAACATTTAACTGAGGAGGTGAAGAAGAAGGTCATAATCAGCAACTCCTCAAACTTGGCTGCATATCACTTTCAGGTTTGAGAGTTTTTCCTGGAAGTGCTTTGCTTCTAGATACTACCTCTTGCCTCTCCCCAGTGTCAGCAGGTTTAGCAGCAGCTTAGAGAGGGCTCACCACTCTGTGGTTGCTCAAGCTTTTCTTCCTCAGGGCCTTCAAGGAAGGTATGATGAGTCTCCTAAACTTCATGGATAATGACGACTTGTCACTTCAGGGAGGCCCTCACAACTATCCTGTCTAAAACATCCCTCCTATTATCTCACTTAACACTCCATTTTATTTTCTGCATTTTACTTATCACAACCTACACTTATTTTGTTTAATCATTTTATGCTTTACTGAATGTTTTCCCATCAGACAGTATCTATGTCAGTCAACATTGGTATCCCCAGTGCTTTATACAGCGTTTTGCACATAAAAGGTGTTCAGTAAATATTTGATGGATGGATAAATGAAGAAAGCAGCGGAACATTATCACCCATGATTACAAAGGAGCCACAAAAGCCATTGTTTCACTTTAGAAAACATATAAGAAATGTATTGCCACACTGGCTGTGTCTCTAATATTCACTTGGTTAGCATTAGTGTCATCCATGCAGAAAAGGATGAGGGATTTGAGCAAATCATATATATGGAATGTCCTCACATATGCCTTTTAAAAATGGTATTTATCAAAGTTTAATATAAATATAGAAAAGCTCCCTTATTATAACTGTGCAGGCCAATGACTTTTCCATACATTGAACATACCCATGTAGTCAACACACAGATCAAGAAACTGAATATCCCTAATACCCTGGAAGTTCCCCTCATGCCTTCTTCCAGTTACCATCCCTTCAAGGTTAACCACCATCTTGTCTTCTAACATCATACATTAGTTTTATATTAGTTTGTACTCTTTCAATATTGTGTTTGTGAGATTTATCCATCAGCCATATTCTTGCATGTCCACACCTAACCTTTTTAAATGAGTGAATCCCAAGACACAATGAGAAGCCAAGGTAATGGGAGAAGGAGGTTACTCATATAGAGTGAAGATTGGAGATTTATGTGCTGAAGTGAGCCATGTTCCATTAAATTCATTTTACCTTCTTTGCTTCCTCTAGCCTTGCTTCCCAAATCTTAAACATGTAGCTTACATATATCTTCCCTTGGGAAAAATACTAACTGATCCACTGAAATCTATCTCTGTTGCTGCAAAATAAATAAAAAATCTTTTGAGCCCATGCTTTCTCCCTGAGGTGTGTCTGTAGTGCCATTTCTTTATACCAGGGACAGCATTTAATTATTGATTCTTAATGCATATGTCTTGAAGGTGTTTATTAAACTGAGTTTAGGAACATTGTTCTTTCCATCTCAGTGCAGGAGATTCTGAGAAGATCTATCGGAGGAGGGGCAATGAGAAAAACTGATTGAGTTTCTGGACTTTAACACAGAGACAGATAAAAATAGGATACTATGTGTGATTTCAAATTCGCAAGGACAGGCTTTCAGCATGAAGAAATCTCTTTGAGCTATTAATCATGAGATATATTTTTGTGACAGTGAAAGGTAGAAGCTTTAATTAAACACACCATAATAACCTTCTCTTAGAAAATGTCTTCTAAAAAATAAATGTGGCATCAAATAATCTCTGGAAACTGGGGAGTAACTCTTCTAGAGTCCAATATAATGAGGAAGCACTCCCCGACAGAGAAGGTTGCCAAACACTTGCACAAATTACTAAAGAAAGCTGGGGAATCAGTGGCCATCTGTTCAGTGTGATTCTCAGGCAAATGTGCCTGGAGCCAGGGGGCTGGTTGACATGATCTTAGAAGGGAAAGGCCTTTTGCTTTACATTTGATGATTATCGGAGATTTTTCAAGCCTTAAAAATGCTTTAAAACTTAAGGAATGAAGTAAAATGTGCCTTTGGCTCATGTGGTGTATGTGTCTCCCTCTTGAACATTTTGAGACTTTATGCCAGAGACCACTTGGAGGCAAAAGACACCATTTATTTTCCTTTTTCTACTCTTAGTACCACACATTAAAAAAAGTTATTGTGCTGTTGCTTGGGTAAAGAGCTATTATTTACTGGGCCTCATTTTAAAATGTTTTTATTGCTTTTTAAAGTGGTCAAAATGACACTTTTAAAACCCACAATTTTGTGTGACCTGCATATTGAACCAGCCCAGACACCACTTGAAAGGTCTCTGCAGGCCACTATGGCTCCATGCACAATAATAATCAATACCACTTAGTCTACTTATTGGGTGTATACTAGGTGCCAGGAACTGGTAGGCACTTTACATATATTATCTCATTTAATTCTCTCAATGGTCTGGCAAGGCAGGTATCATTATTACTTCACTTATAATGAGAGAAATATGTCTTGGCCAAGTCAGATAACTAGCCCTCAGTCACATAGCTAGTTTTTCTAAACACTGAATTATGAACTCAGGTCTCTCTGACTACAAAGCCCACAGTTCTTTTCTGTATTACACTTTTCTAATACTTTGAGAACCCTGGCGTATTTAAAATAAGGCTCTGAAACAAATACAACTTCTGATTTGGATATATTTCTAGGTTCAACTGATTTGTTTACTAGTCATTTTTGACATATTGGTAAGATTAGGTTTCAGAATTAGAGAGTCCTAGGTTTGAAGTTTGAAGTCTTGATCTTCTACCCATCACCTATGTGACCTGCAGCAAGTTAATGAACCTCTCTGAACTTCAGGTTCCTCTTCTGTGAAGTAAATCAAATAAAAGAACCAACTTCACAGTGCTGTTTTAAGGATTAAATGAAATGATATAAGTCAAAGTATATATCAAAATAATAAAGAGCAGGTAATGAATTTTCTAGAAATATTAACAATAATGATACTAGGAATGGATTTTAAACTTATGGGACCTTGACAGTCTCTCTTCCCCTGCTCAATATTTAACTTGATTATCTCCCTCAGAAGGCTTTCCAGTTCCAACAGGGCAAGAAAATTTTGCCTACCACTGAGAATTTAGGTTTGAATTGAATGGAGGCTGTCCTAACAAAAGAATCTTGTTTCTCAAACTTAAACCTTGTAGCAGCCTATCTTCCCATTCTTCAGGTCCGAAGAATAACTATAAAAATAAAAACTAACCTTGATCAAATTATATCATAGTGTTCTAGCACCATAAACCTTTAAAATGTTTTATGAGTAGAATTCATGCCGATTTACCTGGCCCTTTCCCTGGTGGCTCAGCAGGAAAGAATCTGCCTGCCAATGCAGGAGATGCAGGTTTGATCCCTGGGTCAGGAAGATGCCCTGGAGAAGGAAGTGGTAACCTACTCCAGTATTCTTACAAGGGAAATCCTATGGACATAGGAGCCTGGTGGGCTATAGTCCATGGGGTCACAAAAAAGAATTGGACATGACTGAGCAACTAAACAACAATCACATGTGTCTCATATATTGCAAAATAAAGATTGCGACACATGGCCTAAACAAGAATTTTTTTTTTCTGATTGTAATCTGATTTATAGGCTAAGATTTACGGAGACATACAAACTAAACTGCATTTATGCATTTTATGCATCACTTTTATGGGAAAAATATAGGAATTCCATAAAGTTGAACTCTCCCAAAAATCAGGTGCTGATCCATCTCCTTCTTTGGGGTGAAAGCTCATCAATGATCTTTTGAATCTCCTTGAAAAGTAGAAGGTGATTAATATCTATTACAATGTTAATAACTTCATTCTGGAGTTTCCTTGGGTTTGTCTTATATACCTTCACTTGTAGAACTCTTATTAATGCAATGCTCAGTTTACAGAAACTAATGTTTTCCCTAATTTTGAGTGCTGGTAAAAGTAATGTATATTCAGGGAAGGGGAAAAGATAATTAGCCCCAGGGTTTGATAGACATTATTTAGTAGTTACCCAGGTAATCTAAAATCCTGCATATAATCAATTAATTATCAGTATAATGAGAACTTTAATTTTCAGACTTCCTATCCAGTGTCTTTCAATCATTGCTGCAAAACATTTAAGAGCCAACAATGTAGAAGTTGCTTTATAGGCCTGTGTTAGAAATGGTCAGATCCCCAGGAACCTAGAACAAATCACACACATAGAATGATCTTTTTACTCTGAGTGGTATATAATTTAGGCTTTGAAAAAATTGTATTAAGGAGTAAATCTAGCAACTTTCAGTGATTGAAAAAAAAAACGATTATCACAAAAACTATTTGCAATCCTGTTCATAGAATATTCACCCAATGCTGTTTTTTCTCCTGAATTTTCCAAGGAAATTGTACTAACAAGTGAATCTAGATAAAGGATGTTGAAGACAGTGGGGGTTAGTAAGTGTTTTGTTTGTTTTCTGTAGGTCTCTATGTGGCTTTTGCTATTCAGGGTCTTCTCTGGTTCTCCTCCCCCATCTTCTTTTCTCTTCTACCTTGTTCTTAAAGAGATTGCCCTATTAGTTGAGGGTGATTCATTTCTACTAGTGGTAAAAAGGCATTTTCTTCCACCACTCTGAGGTAGTATTAATCTGCTAGGCCTTCATAAATTTCATTGTGAAGGGACTTAATTTGTTTCCATTATGAGAACTTATGAGCACATTCAGTTATCATAATCAAAAAGCACTTAACTGCATGTGTGGTATGCCAAGAGAATTACAGAGACACATTTTCTGCCCTCTGAGTGTTCAAATTTAAGAGTAAGTGCCAGGTTTTGTGGATCACTGTACAGAAGGATAAGATGATACCTGATTTTGCTGAGCAAACTTGAGGTCAGAGTGTTTGTCCAGACCAGAGGACCTGACTCACAATTGGGATTTTCAGGGAAGCTGAGAGGCAATATAAGAAGTCCACCCATGAAAGGGACACAAATGGAAGCATGGTTAGTTTGTGTAGATGAGAGAGAGAACTGCATCCAGAGGATCAAGCACAGCCAAAGGGTATAGGCAGGAGTGGAATCCAAGCATATTCATGTTAGACAAGAAGAAACAGGTGATAGAGCTTTCACCCAGATTCAAAACAGAGGCCTGTCTACTTAATAACACAGCCATAGTGGGAATCTATTTTCCTTCCTTTGCCTTAATTTTAAACAACTTTTTTGATATATTTGGTTTAAGAATACTGGTTTGGGTTACTTTCTCAGATGAAGCAGTTAACTACTGATGCTAGAATTGCAACACAGACTGGGATCCTGGAGTGAGCTCTTATTATTTTCCCTTTGAGGCCATATAAATATGAATAATCATTCATTTGAAGATCAGATGATATCTAGTGTCTCTAAGCTTCAGTGTATCTGGACCTTTTCTTAGAATTCCTTTTTTCTTGGCAATTAAATACAGAATATAGGCTGACTTCCATCAAAGCAGCTTTTAACATTTAAAACAGAGGAAAGCAATTGGTGTCTGAATAGAACTTTTTCTCCATTTCTTAGTCCCTAAGGACAGTAAATTTCCCAGAAAGGGATCTTAGATTATGGTAAACTCCAGTGAATCTGGTAAATACACTATTAAGTACCAAATTAGTCCCTGTTTACAACTTTAAAAAAATTATTTACTTTAAAATATTTACCTTGTATCTCTAGTCATCATTTAGTTTGATGCACTGGTTTCAACTCAGGCAGTGGTATTCTTTATAATGTTGACTGTGATTTGGTAAACAGATACTTGTGCCCTTTCTGGAATAAAGGCAAACATAAGCCCTTGGGTGAGTGAGAGAGGAAGGAGTCAAGGTCTTTAAGGGATTCTTGACAAGCTGCTAATTACTTTTGTTGGCATTATGCCATTGTACTGAGCGACTGAACAACAAATGCCATTGTACATGTATTAAGGATTATCTTGATGTGGAAGCAATGAACCAGAGAGTATCACTTAGAACCCCGAGGGCAGGAGTAAGGGATTGAGAAAACTGGCCTAAAGAATTCTGGAGCAATAAGGCCAAGAAAGAGGAGTGCTCCATTTAAGTCTGACAAAAAGACGTTCTCATAATTCTTGCTTGTTTTTTTATTGTGTGTCTGCCTAGTCCCCTCTATAATGAAAGCTCCATAGGGGCAAGGACTTTGTTTTTTCCACTATTGCATTCCCACCACCCAGAATAGTGACTAGTACATAATGGATGCTCAACATGTTTACTGAATGAATGGATCAATGACCATAAACAAATGAATATAGTCACTCTTAAAACTTGAATTTGAATGACCTTTTTAGAAAAATTATTTTAATTAAGTATGATCAAGGTAAATATTTTATAGTATACATGTTCTATTTTAATTTTCCAGAATAATAAAAATACATAATACTATCTCACCTAAGAGACTGATCTTCATGTTGATACTTGATGGTATCTAAAGTAATCAATTTTAAAGTAGTTATGCCAAAATTGTTAGCTTATTCTTGTATCATTAATGAAGATAATGAACCTTGTCATTGATGACAGTACAATTTACTAGCATTTTGTTTTTGTTATTTGATTTCAGTTTTTATTTCTGTTTTGAGCAGTTGTGTAATATTCTCTGGTGTCTCTGCTTATAATGACATCAGTTGTACTGGATCAGGACCCATCCTTATGATCTTATTTAACCTTAATTATTTCCTTATCTCTAAATATAGGTAAATATAACTAGGATTAGGGCTTCAACACAAGAATCTGGGGGGACACAAACATTGAGTCCATAACACTCTCCAAGAGCATCACCACAATAATGCTTAGAGTAACTAACATTTTTTAAAATTTATTTTAATTGAAGGATAATTGCCTTACAGTATTGTGTTGGTTTCTACCAAATATCAGCATGAGTCAGCCATAGGTTTACCCATGTTCCCCTCTACTTGTACATCTCTCCCACTCCCTCCCCATCCCACTCCTCTAGATTGTTACTCAACCCTGGTTTGAGTTCCCTGAGTCATGGAGTCATGCAGCAAATTCCCACTGGCTATCTATTTTACATATGGTAATATATGTCTCCATGCATACATCCCACCCTCTCCTCCCTCCCTACTAGCCATGTCCTTAAGTCTATTCTCTTTGTCAGTGTTTCCATTGGTATTCTGCAAATAGGTTCATCAGTAGCAACTAAGTTTTATTAAACAATTTTTGGATGTACCAGACACTGTAATAGGCACTTTAAATGAATTATCTCATTGTAGTCATCAAATATTTTGGTGTCTTCTCACAATAAATATTTATTTGGCATTTGCATCACAATTCCATGAGGGTCAGTGAAAGGAACTCTTTTCCATGTAGTTATTCAAAACACAGACTCTTTCCATTTTGTGGCTCTCATTTCCTCTGAGTCCTAGGAGTCTAGCCAGTGGATGATTAAAAAGAGTGAAGGTTGCAAAGGGAGGTTTTTAGGGCCTATGCATGAAAGTGGTACTTTACCACTTTTTAGTATCATGAACCTAATCACATGGCTATGCCTAACAGTTGAGAAATGGAGTCTACCTGTCTTTTGAGGAAGAGGACAACAAAGAAATATAGATCTTGGTGAGCTTCAGCAATCTCTAGCACATTCATTTGATTTTCATGGTAACCCACTGAGGTCAGTATCATCATTGTCCTTATTTTACCAATAAAGAAAGGAGAAGTAATTTGCTCAGAGTAACACAACTAGTAATTTAGAGTTGAACTCAGTCCAACTTCAGGGGCTTGCTTTTAAACACTATGCTGTTCTTCCTGAACTAGAAATAAAAGTCTTATTTCATTACTATAGTGAATGTTTAAAATGTTTAAACCATCCATTAAAGATGTTTTAGCAAATTGCTATGTTTGCATAATAGATCAGTTTATTTAGTGTTAATTTGTTTTTCTAAGGAAGGAAAGATGAAAAGGAAAGAAGGAAGAAAATAAAGGAAAGAGAGAAGGAGAATAAACAAGAATAACAAGCTTTTGGTGAAGGTCTTGGATGCTGTTTATTGTATTCAATGTGTATTTATCAATAGAAGTTTATTCACCATCAGGGTCTTTTCTTCATTGGTATAAATTATAGAGTTACTTTGAGTGTGTTTAGGGTGTGACTGTGATAATAAAGTGTATGGAGTCTTTTGTCTGCTCTCCCCTCATAACTACCTCTTCAACAAAGGAGGTTGTACTGTCCAGAAAGACAATGCAAACTCATCTCAGAATTTGAATCCATTTGTCCACATTGACCACAAATTGAAAGGTCGACTAGAATCCTGCTTCCCATTGAACTGAGGGGGTTCCTGAAGTGATCCAAGGCAGGGGGGATAGAGATTCCCTCTTCCCTTTTATCTAAGTGAATACAGTACTGGATATAAATGACAATAGACTGCCACTTATTTTTTGTATCTGGAGTGATTTGCAGCCACTTGGATTGGACTTCATTTCCTTTACAAATGCACATTAAATGGTGCATTGGTTGATTTGTGCTGTGCTGTGTGCTGTGCTGTGTGCTGTGCTTAGTCTTGTCCGATTCTTTGTGACCCCAAATACTGAAGTTGGTTGCCATTTCCTACTCCAGGGGAATCTCCCCAACCCAGGGTCAAACCCACGTCTCCTGTGTCTCTTTCACTGGCAGGCAGATTGTTTACCACTGTGCCACAGTTTGTAATATTCAACAAACATCCATTTTTTTTCTATCCTTATATTATAGTTGAGAGTTTTAAAATGTTTTATAGAAATATAGTTGATTTGCAGTATTAGTTTCAGTTGTCTATTTTAATTTCAGTTGTACAAATAGTGATTCAAACTTTTATAAAATATTCTCCATTTAAAATTATTATAAAATATTGTCTATATTCCCTGTGCTGTACAATATATTCTTGTGGCTTATTTACTTCATGCACAGTAGTTTATACCTGTTAATCCCCTACTCTATCTTGCCTCTCCCCACTTCCCTCTTCTCACTGGTAACAATTAATTTGTTCTCTATATCCATGAGTCTATTTCTGTTTTTTTAATTTCATTCGTTTCCTTTTTCAGATTTCAAACATAAGTGAAAACATACAGTATTTGTCTTTCTCTATCTTATTTCACTAAGCATAATACCCTCCAGGTCCATCCATGTTGTTTCAAATGGCAAAATTTCATTCTTTTAAAATAATGAATAGTATTCCATTTTATATATGTCCTTTATCAATTCATCTGTTGATGGACACTTGGGTTGCTTCCATATGTTGGCTATTGTAAATAATGCTGCTTTGAACATTTGGGTACATCTATTTTTTTGAATAAGTATTTTCCCTTTTTCCAGATATATACCCAGGAGCGGAATTGCTGGATTGTATAGTAATTCTATTGTTAGTTTTTTGAGGAACTTCCATAAGTTTTTCATAGTGGCTAGACAAATTTAAATTTCTCTCTACAATGTGTGAAGGCTCCCGTTTCTCCAAATCTTTGCCAGCATTTGTTATTTGTGGTCTTCTTAATGATAACCATTCTGACAGGTATGAGGTGATATCTTATTGTGGTTTTGATTTACATTTCCCTGATAATTATCAGTTTTGAGCATCTTTTCATGTGCCTGTTGGTCATCTGTATGTCTTCTTTGGAAAAATGTCTATTCAGATCTTCTGCCCATTTTTTAATCGCATTGTTTATTTTTTATATTGAGTTGCATATGGTGTTATTAAATTTTGGATATCATCTCTATCAGTCATATTATTTGCAAATGTTTTCTCCCATTCAATAGATTGTCTTTTCATTTTGTTGATGGTTTCCTTTTCTGTGCAACAGCTTCTAAGTTTAATTAGCTCTCATTTATTCTTGCTTTGATTTCTTTTGCCTTAGGAGACAGATTCAAAAATATACTTCTGTAATTCATGTAAAGAGTATTCTGAGTATGTTCTCTTCTAGAAGTTTTATGGTTTCATTGACGTCTGTAGTTCATTTTGAGTTTATTTTTGTACATGATGTGAGAAAATGCTCTAATTTCATTCTTTTACATGTAGCTGTCCAGTTTTCCCAATGCCACTTATTAAAGAGAGTGTCTTTTCCTCCATTGTATATTCTTATCTCCTTTATTGTAGGTTAATTCACCATAAGTGTGTGGGTTTATTCTGGGCTCTCTATTCTCTTCCGTTGGTATATGTGTCCTTTTTTTGTGCCAGTACTATAGTGATTTGATTACTGTAGTTTTGCAATATAGTCTGAAGTCAGGAAGCATGATACCTACAGCTCTTTTCTTCTTTCTCAAAATTGCTGTGGCTGTTTTCATACAAATTTTAGAATTATTAGTTGTAGTTCTGTGAAAAAATGCCATTGGTATTTTGATAGGGATTGAATTGGTTATATAGATTGCCTTGGGTAGTATGGTCATTTTCACAATATTAACTCTTCCAATCTACGATGAGAGTTCATTTTCTTTTGATAGATGGTACAATACTATCCTAATTCTAGCTAAGTTGCACTAACAAAGTACAGAATATGAAATTCTAAGCTTCTAAAAGTTTTTTTCCTACCATTCAGATGGTATCTTTCTTAAAATGCCAGCATATCTCAAACATCTTATTTCAGCCTTCTTGAAGCACAAGAAGGAAGTATTTCTCAAGCAAAGCTGTTCTCCTACCATATTAAGTGAAATTTCTCCAATACTATAATAAGTTCTGGTAGCTTTTGAAGGTGGAGGGAGATAAACTGTTTAGACAGTGTGTGAAAGAGCTTAAATATTTCCTTCCTATATTAAGGAGAATAGCACACTGGTATAGTTTCATCTTAAAATAAATTTATGTTTTGTGGTTGTTGGTAAAAAAAATTAGACAGTACACTGGACTGACCTGTTCTGCTATTAAAAGCTAAGTCCAGATTGTTGGCTGTGCATATATATGTGGTCAAATGAAAGTTCATAGACAATGACATTACAACATTAGGCTTTCATCTGGTGCTGTTGATAGTAACAATAATATGGATTAGACCTATCTTACCAATTCTGAAGCACTCTATCATCTGAGAAAACATTGAAATCAAACTTGTAGAACTGAATTAGAGATGTGTGGGTATTAAAATACTCCATCCAACCCATTTACACATGTACCATCTGTTGTTTCCAGATGTACTGCTTCCTAGAGGCGGTATTCATGGGCATGGTATTATAACAACAACAAATCGGCATTCCTAGTTCTGAGAACTAATTCCCAGAAATACAAGTTTTCATTGGCTGCACTTCAGGGAATTAGACTCCTCGGTGGCTAGGGACATGCCATTACAACCAAAGTAATGGAAATAGACCAATTCAGAGCTTATAAGGCTTTAGGGAACCTTCAAGTTGGGAGCAGTACAAAGTTTCTCTTATGTGTCTGTAACTCAAGGTAAGTTGAGCAACACTTATTAATGCTCCCCCCCTTGGTGATTAGATATGCCTAGCTCATTGTAGATAATGTGTCAGAAGTATCACTTCTATGTTAAGTTTGATAAGGAAAGTTATAAAACGCTCCAAAGGCTCTAGAGTATATGCTTAAAGCCTCGTATATTGTCCAGCACCTTAATCTGGTGCTGTCTGTAAAGCAATGGGCTGTCACCTCCCTCAAGACCACTGCTTGCCTCATTAATACCACTGGAACAAATTATCACTTCACAGCCCAGAAATCTTCTATAGCAGTTGTGGTGATTGATGTAACAAGGCTAAAAAATAATGATGAAATGCATGTTCCAGAAGACAGATTCAAATGGCAGGAGCTTCAAAGGCAATTAAATGTGACACAGAAGGAGTCTTCCTGGAATAAAGTATTTTCAAATAAATGGTAAGATAAGTGTGATAATCTCCTAGACTCACATTACACATAAGTTAGTTGTCAATGAATAATTATTTCTGAAGGCTTAGTGTGCAATAAAATAAAAGTTTAGAAACAGACAGTTTGAACTATTTAAAAAATGTATTTGGAGGTTTAAAATGGGAAAAAAGCAATACTTTGGGACTGGCATATAGACTCATAGTCTCATAAAGGGATTCATTTATTTGTAGCCATAGTATTTGAATGACATCTTTTGATATGCTTTAAAGATTCCTATTGGTTGGAAAGTAATCGTGTCTACAGATGTCAGGTTTAACTGCCTTCCTCCAAAGTGAGTCAAACGATCCTTATGGTGTATTGATTCTATACAACTAAGTTACTAACTATGCTGTGGGAGGAACCTGCCTACTCAAGAGAGTGTACCTGTGCCTTAGACAGGCACATCAAGGTCCCCACGAAGGGGAAATTTAAGATGTGGAAGTAATTGGAACTGCTGGGCAATGTTAAAGCACTCTGGCATCTAAAGTCTTGGAGAAGGTAAGCCTCAAACTGCCTTTTTGGCCCTGTAAGTGCCCTTGTTTTCTTTAAATTTGGGCATAGGACAAATAAGATGAGCACTGGCTCAGATGTAGCAAGAGAGGTTATTTTTATAGGAATTCTCCACTAAAAAGTAGTACAGTCCTATGATTAAGCCTTGTTGGAAGTACAGTCCTATGATTAACTAACTTTTTAGTGGAGAATTCCTATAAAAAAGAACTGGATTCATGTCAATGTATGGCAAAACCAACACGATAATGTAAAGAAAAATAAATAATAATAAAAAATCATGTTTTTGAGTTTGGTGTAAAATTATCTGGAGTTGTATTGGATACTTGTTTAAAGTTATTTCTTTACTCGTCTATTATTAGCCAAGCCTGATGAGGTCATTTTGTTGATTTCTTGGCACATTCAAAGGAATGCATTTATTTAAGGTAGATTATGTGTCTCTCTTACTCAGAGTTATTGAGATATAAGTCAATGCAAGTCAAAAACCATTCACTGCACTTAAATAATCAGTTTGAAATTTTTCTTTTAATAATATATCAACCACTCTTTTCAATAACATGATTGAATGATTCTGAAATGTTTTATAATTATACAAGTCATCATTAACAGTGTTATTTACCCTGAGTGGGAGTTTGAAGTCTCCTTTTGAAAGAAAAATTAAAGATTATTTTGACCTAGTTCTTTAAAATAAGTAATACTTTATGTCAAGACACTGGTTAATATGTAGAACACAGACAGAAATATTCGCCAACTGTCAAAAGAGGCTGAGAAATTATTTCCACTTTAAGATGTCTACAATTCACTAGGTTAGACTAAGAGACATACACATGAATCAAGTGACTTTTTATTACTTAAATGAACTTTAAAATATTGCATTAGCCTCTTAAAAACGTTGAGTTTGGACTTAGGGAATTCTGCCTTTTACTTACCTGGCCTGTTAATTGGTTGGAAATACTGAAAATACATAGTTATGTATCATGGATGGCAGAAAACACATATGACTAAAATGACAGCTGCTTGAAATAGAAAAAGCAATAAAACGACTGTACTTTTATGACACATTTATAGGCTGGTAATAAAGCTCCTTCCTAATCTCATTCTCTCATCACAGCACCCAAGTGATTTGTGTAATAATTATTTTATCTGTCTTTTTAAACCATGGAAAAGCCAGAAGATGGACCTAATGACCCAGCATTCCTTTTTTTATTGTTACCATCCTTCAACTGCATGCACATTCGTAGTCATTTTGAAGAAAACCTGGGGGTTTTTTTAGTCCAACCCCAAAAGCATGTCACTAAATTCTTGTGACAATTGATAAAGAATTGCTAACATGTATTTTTTGCACTAACTGCTTTTAAACAATGTTGAGAACTTTTTGCTTATATAGGGTAGTTAAATTAAAACACATAGATAAGCCTTTTTAACTGAATACTTGGAACCACCCCATTCCCAATTAGTCATGTAATATTTTGAGAAAGGAAGTATACTTACATTCATTGAGTGCCTGCTCTGGGCCAAACACTGTCGTGTTTGTAAACTTATTTAACAGCAATTTCACAACAACATTGTGCGGTAGCTATTTTTATCCCTATTTTTATGGAGGAAGAAACTCAACCTTAGAGATGTTAAGGAGCTTCTCCAATGACATAACAGCTACTCAGTGGCAGAGCCAATATTCAAATGTACATCTGCCTTGTTCTAACTATTACACTGCATATCTTTTAAATAAATGTGGAGAATATGTTTGATAATAATGGTTATATTGTAATACATTGGAGTAGATCTGTGTAATACTAGTCATCAAGATAAAGTATGTGTTTAGTTTGTTAAATTGCTTGATTTAACATGCTGGAATAAATTAAATGCATGAGCAATATCAGAACGTATAGATTTGTGTTGATTATATTAATGCTATTTTATAAATTATAATAATGATTTTCATATAGAAACAATCTATACAAGTATTTAATAGAAAAAATAGTTATTTGCACCCACACATTCATAAAATTATGGGTTTTAAAACTACAATTTCTGTTTTCCACAACCTCATATATAAAATAATTCAACTACCAAAATTGAAAAATGATATTACTTCACATTTGAACTATCTGTTGCCAGGTGTAGGGACTATTAAAGATATTCAGGTGCAAATTACTCTTTAAAAAGAGGACTTAAATATATTTAATTGTATAATATACTGTTAGCTTTAGGTTGTAATACAATCAGTTACTTCACTGTGATTTAATATTGACATATTTCTGCTGAAGAAAAAAGGCCAATGACTATGGAATGCAATTGTATCATTCTAAATGTGTAGAAATCTTGCAATATAATTATATTCCTGTTATGTTCCTACTAATCATTTATTAATGTTTAAGGCTTTTTATTTTTTTCACTTTCAATTTAAATGATACTTTTTTTGGAGTATTACAGAAAGAATAGGCTAAACCTAGAAATGTATTTATAAGATATACTAACTATATGAGAAAGTACATCAAAATAAGTTCCAATTTTTTATGAGATGAATCAGTGCTATATACTGATGATAACCCTTAAATTCCATACAACCTTGTAGCTCAGGGCTTCCCAGGTGGCTCTGTGCTGTGTTTAGTCACTCAGTTGTGTCCGACTCTTTCTGACCCCATGGACTATAGCCCACCAGGCTCCTCTGTCCATGGGGATTCTTCAGGCAAGAACACTGGAATGGGTTGCCATGCCCTCCTCCAGGGGATCTTCACAACCCATGGATCGAACCAAGTCTTCTACATTGCAGGCAGATTCTTTACCGTCTGAACCACCAGGGAAGCCCACCCCCCCCAGGTGGCATTAGTGGTAAAGAACCTGCTTGCCAGTGCAGGAGACATAAGAGATGGGGTTCTATCGCTGGGTCAGGAAGACTCCCTGGAGCAGGGCATGGCAATACATTCGAGTATTCTTGCCTGGAGAATCCCCATGGACAGAGTAGCCTGGTAGGCTGCAGTCCACAGTGTCACAAAGAGTCAGACAGGACTGTAGTGACTTAGCACGCATGCATGACTTTGTAATTCTGTAACCTCTCTGAGCCCATAGTTTTCCTTTAACTGTGAAATGGGATAGTAACGACTACTCTGGTCTCCTATGATAATTACATGATGTAATATACATAAACAGTAAAGAACAGTGTCTAGCAATGAGTAGTTATCAATTTGTTAAAAATCAATTAATATTTTTGCATATAATTCAGCATTTTGAAATATGATTTCAGTTCAGTTCAGTCGCTCAGTTGTGTATCATTCTTTGTGACCCCATGAACCGCAGCACGCCAGGCCTCCCTGTCAATCACCAACTCCTGGAGTCCACCCAAAACCATGTCCATTGAGTCGGTGATGCCATCCAACCATTTCATCCTCTGTTGTCTCCTTCTCCTCCTGCCCTCAATCTTTCCCAGCATCAGGGTCTTTCCCAGTGAGTTAGCTCTTTGCATCAGGTGGTGAAACTATTGGAGTTTCAGCTTCAGCATCAGTCCTTCCAATGAACAACCAGGACTGATCTCCTTTAGGGTGGACTTGTTGGATCACCTTGCAGTCGAAGGGACTCCCAAGAATCTTCTGCAACACCACAATTCGAAAGCATCAATTCTTCCATGCTCAGCTTTCTTTATAGTCCAACTCTGACATCCACACATGACCACTGGAAAAACCATAGCCTTGACTGGATGGACCTTTGTTGACAAAGTAATGTCTCTACATTTTAATATGTTGTCTAGGCTGGTCATAATGTTCCTTCCAAGATGTAAATGACTTTTAATTTCATGGCTGAAATCACCATCTGCAGTGATTTTGGAGCCCAGAAACATAAAGTCTGACACTGTTTCCACTGTTTCTCTATCTATTTGCCATGAAGTGATGGGACCAGATGCCATGATCTTAGTTTTCTGAATGTTGAGCTCTAAGCCAACTTTTTCACTCTCCTCTTTTACTTTCATCAAGAGGCTCTTTAGTTCCTCTTCACTTTCTGCCATAAGGGTGGTGTCATCTGCATATCTGAGGTTATTGATATTTCTCCTGGCAATCTTGATTCTAGCTTGCACTTCCTCCAGCCCAGTGTTTCTCATGATGTACCCTGCATATAAGTTAAATAAGCCGGGTGATAATATACAGCTTTGATGTACTCCTTTTCCTATTTGGAGCCAGTCTGTTTTCCCATGTCCAGTTGTAACTGTTGCTTTCTGACCTGCATACAGATTTCTCAAGAGGCAAGTCAGGTGGTCTGGTATTCCCATCTATTTCAGAATTTTCCACAGTTTATTATGATCCACACAGTCAAAGGCTTTGGCATAGTAAATAAAGCAGGAATAGATATTTTTCTGTAACTCTCTTGCTTTTTTGATGATCCATCAGATGTTGACAATTTGATCTCTAGTTCCTCTGCCTTTTCTAAAACCAGCTTGAACATCTGGAAGTTCACAGTTCACGTGTTGCTGAAGCCTGGCTTGGAGAATTTTGAGCATTACTTTACTAGCGTGTGAGATGAGTGCAATTGTGTGGTAGTTTGAACATTTTTTGGCATTGCCTTTCTTTGGGATTGGAAAGAAAACTGACCTTTTCCAGTCCTGTGGCCACTGCTGAGTTTTCCAAATTTCCTGGCATATTGAGTGCAGCACTCTCACAGCATCATCTTTCAGGATTTGAAATAGCCCAACTGGAATTCCATCACCTCAACTGGCTTTGTTCATGATGATACTTCCTAAGGCCTATTTGACTTCACTTTCCAGAAAGTCTGGCTCCAGGTGAGTGATCACACCATCATAATTATCTGGGTCATGGAGATCTTTTTTTGTACTGTTCTTCTGTGTATTCTTGCCACATCTTCTTAATATCTTCTGCTTCTGTTAGGTCCCTACCATCTCTATCCTTCATGGAGCCCATCTTTGCATGAAATGTTCCCTTGGTATCTCTCATTTTCTTGAAAAGATCTCTAGTCTTTCCCATTCTACTGTTTTCCTCTCTTTCTTTGCATTGATCACTGAGGAAGGCTTTCTTATGTCTCCTTGCTATTCTTTGGAACTCTGCATTCACATTGGTATATCTTTCCTTTTCTCCTTTGCTTTTCACTTTTCTTTTCACAGCTATTTGTAAGGCCTCCTCAGAAAACTATTTTGCTTTTTTTGCATTTCTTTTTCTTGGGGATGGTCTTGATCCCTGTCTCCTGTACAATGTCATGAACCTCCATCCATAATTCATCAGGCACTCTGTCTATCAGATCTAGTCCCTTAAATCTGTTTCTCACTTTCACTGTATAAGCATACGGGATTTGATTTTGGTCATATCTGAAATGGTTTTCTCCACTCTCTTCAGTTTCAGTCTGAATTTGGCAATAAGGAGTTCATGATCTGAGCCACAGTCAGCTCCTGGTCTTGTTTTTGCTGACTGTATAGAGCTTCTCTGTCTTTGGCTGCAAAGAATACAATCAATCTGATTTTGATGTTGACCATCTGGTGACGTCCATGTGTAGAGTCTTCTCCACACATGATTTATGGATGTCTTAAAATCTGATGTGAAATTTGATTTTTTAAATGAATGAAATCTCAATTATACTGCAGCTGCTTATCAGATCCTTTTGCTAGCTTCCCCAACATTGATCAAAATAACATAGACCTCTCAAGAACATGCCTCCTTTACCATGTCTTACCGTATACTTTCCCTCTTTTATTTCACTAGTTTCCCTCTCAAAGCAGAATGTTTTGGTATGCCTGCCTGACATGACTATTTTGGTGAAAGCATATTGACATAACTATATCCAAATAATCCTTTCAAATATAAAATCACTATTTTTCCCTTTCATGGGTTGTATATCAGATTGTTTTTAAACTATGGCTTTTTATTTTTATATGGACATTTCAAAGGAAATATCAATAGCTT
This sequence comes from Antilocapra americana, assembly GCA_007570785.1. Classification (NCBI taxonomy): domain Eukaryota; kingdom Metazoa; phylum Chordata; class Mammalia; order Artiodactyla; family Antilocapridae; genus Antilocapra; species Antilocapra americana. The sequence continues at coordinate 3,466,240 of ML664659.1, read as the reverse complement.
CTGTTTAATGTAAAAAAGAAAGAAAGAAAAAAAGTGCCACCCCTACACAAACACCTTCCTTGAGAACTTAATGTCTGTTATTAGAAGCCTGGTTAAAGGATTCCATAGTTTAGAATAAAAATACAATGCAGATTTCTCTAGAGAGCAGTTTGGGGGTAAGAAGTTTAAAGCTAGCTTGGTGGGCTTATTTTCTAGGCTCACTGTGATTTGGGAGAGGTGTCATAGGGCTAGGTATAGGGCATTGGGACAGTGGTCACTGCCCAGAGCCTTGGAATGGGTTTTGCTGTCACACAATGCAGGCAACAGAGACTGAGATAACTAAAAATAATCAAGGCACCAACCAACATTTTAGGATCATGCATTTGTCATATTATTTAACTCATATGCAGAGTACATCATGAGAAACACTGGGCTGGAAGAAGCACAAGCTAGAATCAAGATTGGTGGGAGAAATATCAATAACCTCAGATATGCAGATGACACCACCCTTATGGCAGAAAATGAAGAGGAACTAAAAAGCCTCTTGACAAAAGTGAAAGAGAAGAGTGGAAAAGTTGGCTTAAAGCTCAACATTCAGAAAACTAAGATCATGGCATCTGGTCCCATCACTTCGTGGCAAGTAGATAGAGAAACAGTGGAAACAGTGAGAGACTTTATTTTGGGGGGCTCCAAAATCACTGAAGATGGTGATTGCAGCCATGAAATTAAAAGATGCTTACTCTTGGAGGGAAAGTTATGACCAACCTAAACAGCATATTAAAATGCAGAGACATTACTTTGTCAACAAAGGTCTGTCTAGTCACGGCTATGGTTTTTCCAGTGGTCATGTATGGATGTGAGAGTTGGACTATAAAGAAAGCTGAGCACCGAAGAATTGGTGCTTTTGAACTGTGGTGTTGGAGAAGACTCTTGAGAGTCCCTTGGACTGCAAGGTGATCCAACTAGTCCATCCTAAAGGAGATCAGTCCTGAATATTCATTGGAAGGACTGATGTTGAAGCTGATGCTGGGAAAGGTTGAGGGCAAGAGAAGGGAACGGCAGAGGATGAGATGGCTGGATGGCATCACCGACTCAATGGACGTGAGTTTGTATGGACTCCGGGAGCTGGTGATGGACACGGAGGCCTGGTGTGCTGTGGTTCATAGAGGAGTAGCAATGAGTCAGATACAACCGAGCGACTGAACTGATTCGTCATATAGGCCCATAAGTGTAGGTGTAGGCCATGTTGGGATAGAGGTGTCAGAAACTGTCATTAAGTGTCAAAGCCTGCAACAGTTTCCCGAAGCCCTGCAGCTCTTGTGGAGTGAAACCAGCATTCTTTTTACTTCCCTTTGCGTTCCAACGGGCAATTTCTTCATGAGCCACATTGAGGTCTCCACATAGCACAAGTGGCTTGTGGCATGCCAAATCCTTCAGGAATTTGCAAAAGGCTTCATCCCGGTGTTGGCGGTACTTCAGTTGTACCAGACCTCCTCCTCCATTAGACACGTAAGCTGTCACGAGCACAAATGCATCATATTCAGCCACAATCATTTGGCCTTCCTGATCATGCCTCACCAGTGCCACAGGAGACTTTGAGTGGGCACTGATGGGAGAGGAGGCCCACACCCCTGTACCCTTCCTTGTCTGCAGGAGTTGACCAGTACTGATGGGATAACCCAGACAGCTCTTGAAGTTCAACTGGTAGTTTGTTCTCTGAACATTTGGTCTCTTGGAAGCACAGGATATCTGGGGCTTCTTCCTTTACCCAATCTAAACCTTTCTTCTTAATCAAGGTTTGAAGGCCATCCACATTCCACGAGCAGAACTCGAGTGAGACTGGTTTGCCACTGGGTGAGGCCTTCTGATCTGGGGGGGGGGGTCCATACAGAACTGCATCCTCTCTTGCTGCCTCTTTTCCACTCCTGCCTTACTCTTCTTTGCCTCTGGCTCAGTCTTGGGCTCTTCCCCCTCTTCGACCACCACTCCCTTTTTCCTATATTTCAGACATCACTGTAACAAACACCCTGCTGCACCAGTTCCACATTGCCCACTTAAGCAGTATTTTGATCGCATTGCCTGCTTCAGTCCCTGTCTGACTCCTCCTTAACCCAGCACAAAGAATCCATATCAGATTTTCTTGAACCTAGTTGTCTCGCTACCACCCAGACTACATGGTTCTTCCTCTCCCGGTTTTACTCATATTTAAATTGTTTGATTTTTTTTCATTGAAATGTATTGCTTTTATAGTCATAAAAAAGAGAACTATTTTTAAAATACATACAATTGAGTTAGCCTCCAAGGGGAGGGGTGATTTTTGTCTTCCAAAATCGTTATTATAAGAGTGCATAATGTATGTATATCACTGTGAAAACTGTTAGAAGAATTATTCTCATCCATCATCCCCAGTGTCTTATGGGGCTAGCAAAATCAAGAAACCTACCAAAAACAAATAGCCATTTAAAAACCATTTTCTACGGAAAAACAGGACAAATCCTATGCTAACAAGGCTAAGTCTGTATATCACTAAAGATTAAGTATGACCATTGTAACTGTAAGAGATCATATAATTTGAAATGGTGGCCAGCAAACAAAATGAATTATGACTGATACTCCTTTGTGAGTAAAGCATGTGTGATAAGCATGTGGCTCCTAGTTTTATGTCATGTGGATGCCAGATGTTGCCTAATGCCAGCCTCATCTTTTGCTCCATTTCCAAGCTTCTTGTCATCTCATACCCTCTGTAATATAGATCAGGGATGGGGTGAGGCTCAAAGATAGGCTGAGGATGACTGCTTTACCGAACCTGAATATTTAATAATTTTGTTGCTTAGACCTTGTCATATTATTAAAATATAATGCACACTCTTCCTTTCTTTTTAGTATACTTGTCTCCTCTCTCTACCAAAATATCATGTATTAGATAGTTGTGCTACAGGTTGGGATTTTGTGTCTGTATGTGTGTATGTTGGTGGGTGGAGATGGAGTAGAGAATGACGTATGCAGTTGGTATAAGATGCTGAGACTCATTTTCCTTGATTTTTTAGAAATTTTGATTCCCTGTTTCTGTGTCATAAAACAAGTGACTCTAAAATCGTGTAACTAAAGAACTGTAAGATACTGTGAAATAATAAAGAATATTAAAATGTGCTTTCAAGCTAAAAATTAATCTCTATTCAAAGAGAATTTCTTAGAAAATGCAGTGGAAAGGCCAGAACATCAGGAAGAGATACAGATGTCAGAGATTTGGAGAGATATTTGTGTTTAAAAAAAAGGCCCTTTTTTGCAAGCAGCCTGCCTGACTTTAGTTATATAGTAGTAATAGGAAAAGATTTGAGTGAGTAGAATGACAATAGGAACTATTAATGTGTATGTATGTATAACTGAATCACTCTGCTGTACACCTGAAACTAGCACAACATTGTAAATCAATACTTAAATACTTCAATAAAAAGAAAAGAAAATGCCAGTATGGAACAGGCTCTACTTTATAAAGCCACATTGGTCTGGCATATCCCATACAACAGGCAGATGTTCAGAGTGTCAATAATTAAGCATTTGATGAGGACCTATGAGCAGTGTGTTTTTATAATATAATGGATGCAGGCATTTTGATTCCTGTCTTTGATGGTTTTTAATCTAGAGGGGACCATATGACACGCTGACATACAACTCATTGTAAAGAAGAAAAATATTTTTAATATTGCTTAGACTGATATTTAAATAGTGTTAGTGCATAGAACTCATATAATCTGAACCAATCCAAAAAAGTTCTCTGAACCAAATGAACCTTAAGAAATTTCTAAGAAAGAATTTTGTTATTCTTACTTTTGAATTAGACTTATTAAAGACTGCTCAAGGAACTCTGCAATCTATATTATCTTCTAAGCCCAAAGAGGAAGATTGCTGTCATAAGAAAAAGTTCATGAAGAGAGACTGTTGGAGGCTTCGGTTGGGTTTAGTACATGCTTATTTTATGGTAGCAGTATTTCACCAACAGGTACTATAAAGACTACACACTACTCACATGATTAGAAGATAGCAACCATTCATTTCCATTTTGATCATCTTCATTTTTTTCTAGGATATTTGTAACTTATAAAATAGGATAACCTGATTAAATTTAGTCCCTTGAATCACAAGGAATTCTAGATTATTTCCTCTTTAATTCTGGGAGAATTTAAGCCATCTGTTGCCTTGAAGCAGAGAGATTTAGCAACCAGGCACAGCAGTAAGAAGATATTTGTCTAGGGATGCTATTAATTAACAAACTTGGAAAGCATTCTGCATTTCTTACCTTAAAGTCAAAGCACCCCTAACAGGTGCATTGGACACTTAGATGATTAAACTTGTCTTGAATCAGATGCTCTTTATGTTCTGCTTTGGATATACAGAATAAAATGTGAATAGAATGTATTAGATCCATTACCATAAAAAGAAAAATGTACTAAGTGACAAAATTGTTGATTCTGAGATACCAAATAAGTGTGCATTTATAAAACCTGAATATTTCTAAATAAGTATCATAATAGTTTTACACAATCCTTTTTCACTTAAAAGTAACTCTCCTGGCATTTCTTCTAATGAACTACTAAATTTAAATTGGAAAATTTGTACAACAAATTTTGAGGGAACTGAAAGACATTTTTTGTTTCTTCTTAAATCAACTTTATTTAGGTATAATTACATACAATAAAATGCACCCATTTTAAGTACACACATTAATGAGTTTTGACAAATACATAACCCATAGAAATTACCACCACTATTCAAGACTTAGGATGTTTCCATAACCCTGGTCAATTCTGCCCTATCCCCAATCTCATTGATCTGGTAATCATTGATCTGCTTTCTGTCACCATAGATTAAATTTGCCTTTTCTAGAATTTCATGTTAGTGCAATCGTATAGTACTTCAGTTCAGTTCAATAGCCCAGTCGTGTCTGACTCTTTGTGACCCTATGGACTGCAGCACACCAGGCTTCCTTGTTCATCACCAACTCCCGGAGCTTGCTCAAACTCATGTCTGATGAGTCGGTGATGCCATCCAACCATCTCATCCTCTGTCGTTCATTTCTCTTCCTGCCTTCAGTCTTTTCCAGCATCAGGGTCTTTTCCAATGAGTCAACTCTTTGCATCAGGTGGCCAAAGGATTGGAGTTTCAGCTTCAGCATCAGTCCTTCAAATGCTTATTCAGGACTGATCTCCTTTAGGATGGACTGGTTAGATCTCCTTGTGGTACAAGGGACTCTCAAGAGTCTTATCCAACACCATAGTTCAAAAGCATCTCTTCTGTATATGACTTCATTCACTTAGAATGAGGTTTTTGGAGAGTTTGCTTTTCCATCTTTATTGAGGGATAATTTACAAATTAAAAATTGTATATACTTAAGGTATACACTTTGATGTTTTGATATATGCCTGCATTGTGAAATAGCACAGTCAAGTTATTTAACATAATTACCATCTCACAAAGTTGCCATTTTCCTGTCATTCCTTCCTGTGTTCCTTCCTCCCTCTCACTTTCCCTCCCTCCTTTTCCTGCATTCTTTTCTGTGAGAATACTTAAGATCTTCCCTTTAAACAAATTTCAAGTATTCAGTACAGTATCTATGTGCTTCCTAGGTGTCTGAGATGGTAAAGAATCTGCCTATAATGCGGGAGACGCAAGTTTGACCCCTGGGTTGAGAAGATCCCCTGGAGAAGGGAATGGCAACCCACTCCACTATTCTTGCCAGGAGTATCCCCATGGACAGAGGTGCCTACAGTTCATGGGGTTGCAAAGAGTCAGACACATCTGAGTGACTTAAGCACAGCACAAAACAGGAGTATAGACATCTCTTTGAGATCTGGATTTCTCTTCTTTGTATTTATACCCAGAAGTAGGATTGCTGGATCATAAAGTAGTTCTATTTTTAATATTTTGAGGAACCTTCATACTATCTTGAAAAATGGTTGTGCCAATTTACATTCCTAGCAGTAGTGTATGAGGGTTCTGTTAGTTCTCTCTGTATCCTCACCAGTACTGATCCCTTGCCTTTTTTGCTAATAGTCTTCCTAAGAAGTGTGAGGTGGTATCTTACTGTGATTTAGCTTCAGATTTCCCTGATGATTAATGACAGTGAGCACTTTTTCATGTAACTGTCGGTCATTTGTATGTCTTCTTTGAAGAAGTGTTTATATTTAGACTTTTTTGCTATTCAGTTGTATGAGTT
>ML664659.1:3420753-3455047 GCA_007570785.1 Antilocapra americana | reverse complement strand
GGTTGGATGGCATCACTGACTCAATGGACATGAGTTTGTGTAAACTCTAGGAGTTGGTGATGGACAGGGAGGCCTGGCATGCTGCAATTCATGGGGTTGCAAAGAGTCAGACATGACTGAGTGACTGAACTGAACTGCCCTTTTCCATGTGTGTGTGTTTTCTGTAGAAATACAGAGGGAGATATGGCAAATGGATGTAGGGAATCAATCACTATGAAGGTAACATCTAAGTATGAACTTAAGGTATGTAAAATTTCAAGATGAGTAAGAGCACTGAATAATGGTAATATATGGAGAACATTTGAGACAGAGGGAACAGAAAATGCAGTGGGATAGATGATGTGAAAGGGTTCCATGGGTTCAGGGAATCATACAAAATTTGATGAGGCTTCAGTATAGAATTGTGGCAAAGATGGAGTGGAAAATGCGAAACGAGGCTCTGAAGGTAGATCAGAGCCAGTCAGTGGTTCTTATATTACAATAATAATTGAAATTGTAATTTGTTGAACACCTACTAGGTATTAGGTGCTCTGTAAAGTACTATATATACATTGCTTTTTCCAAAGATTTCTGTCAGCCATGTGACGTATAAGGAATATTATCACCATTTTTTGTTGAGGAAACTGAGGCAGAAAATAAGTAGTTGTCCAAGGTTACAAACTGGAAAAGGCAGAGCTAAGACTGAAATCCAGGTGTGAATAACCACCGAGTTCATGAACATGAATGGATGAGGCAGTGATGGTAGCAACGTGGATGTAGAGCAAAGGGAGTTTCGTCCTCTGAGGCATCCCATGAGGTAGAAAGATAGTGTTGTTGGGGCCTGATGTTGAGAGATAAACCAGAGTGAGACATAGAGGGTGATTCTAAGGTTTCTGGCTGGGGAGATGTGGTTTTGGAGACATGGTTAACCCATTTGCAGAGATGGAGAATTTAGGAAAGAGAAGAGTGAGAGGTATTAATGAATTTGAATTTGGATGTTTCACAAACTTCAGGATCTTACAGGGGATTGAAACTGGTCACTCGAGATTTACAAATACAGATGGTGAGATCTGGAATGGATAGACAGATCTGGAATCCATCACCATGTTGACAGTAATAGAAGTTGAGTCATGAATATAATTACTCAGGAAGAATGTATAAAAGTAAAAGAGCAGAGCATCAAGGATAGAATGATCCTTCGTTAGAAAATTGTTAGCATTTTCCTTGAGAACTAGCATAAACTTCCTAGTGTTATATAGAGACTTTTTAAAAAAAATCTCTCTGATGTCTGTTGAATTATCAACTACTTGAAGACCGAAACTGTTCTGAGTAGTTTCTACATGCATTTAGCGGAAAGCCTTGTGAGGATTGTGAATTCATTATATTGGATTGTCCTGGAACATTGGATGGTTTTAGAGGCAGGACTCTGAGAAACCATAAATAAGGGGCATTGGGTGAGAGCTGTGTATTGGAAACAGTGGAACTGAGGAGAAGGTGTCAAATTCTCCATCCATACCAAGGGTTGGGCTGTTTCCCTTCTATAAAGTTGGAACTACAGTCATTTCCCAAAGTATAAATTTTGTGCTTTGTTAAGCAAAGATTCTCAGGCTTGGTGTATGACAGAACTAATGAAGGCAGAGAGAAATCTTCAATTTGAGCTTTCACATTCTGAAGAAAATTTCTAATTGTAATAAATGACAAACTGAGTTCTTGTTTTAATTGAAGGAGGGTTGATCTACAATATTGTGTTAGTTTCTGATGTACAGCAAATTGATTCAGCTATATACATACATATATATATTCTATTAAAATTCTTTTTCATTATAGATTATTACAAGATGTTGAACAAACTGAGTTTTTATTTGTTTTAAAATTTAGGAATATTTCATATGCCTCACACTGCAACTGCTTAAATGAACTTGTCACTGAGTATTCTGGGATTTGAGAAGACTCGTGGCACCGAATAAAAGCTGACTATTGTTATTTCATTGTTGGTAAAAAAAAAACACAGTCAGTACTTGATTACTCTGAATTAGTACATCCAGTCATGAAAATCTTTAAACTCAGACTAATTAAATGTAGGACCATGACCCAACCTACAACAGTAATCTTTGGTAATAGAGAATTAACTGATGCAAAGTCCATTTGTAAAACTTGTAGTTGTACTGATGCCCAAGCTAGTTTACTGCATGTAATTCTGTCTGAAGTATTGGCAGAGTTGTGGCAAGCAGAGTGTTAACATTGGCATTTCTGAGCTCCTTCCCCTTCTCCCTATTTCTACTGCCCATTTTTACCACAGCTCCTAAATGAGACATTTCTACACCCAGTGGTATTTTGCATCTTAGTGAAGATTATTTCCTCTCTTAATATCCCAAATATTTTTACAAATTGCCATTTCTCATGTCCTGAAATATTCACTAAATCATTCAAAATGTAACACTTGTGTATTGGGTACCAGCTATGTGTCAGGTACTATACTACTGCACTTGGCATTGGAGATGTTGTAGGGAGCAAATCTGACAAGGAATCTGACTATACATTCTGTATTGAGACAAATACATAAGAGACAAACAAAATATAGGTAAATGAGATAATTTTAGATTAGTGTCATGTAGATAATAGAAGTGCAAGGCAAAGGAGAAAAGGAAATATGTATCCATTTGAATGCAGAGTTCCAAAGAATAACAAGGAAAGACAGGAAAGCCTTCATGAGCAATCAATGCAAAGAAATAGAGAAAAAAATAGAATGGGAAAGATTAGAGATCTCTTCAAGAAAATTAGTGATATCAAGGGAACATTTCATGCAAAGATGGGCTCAATAAAGGACAGAAATGGTAGGGACCCAACAGAAGCAGAAGATATTAAGAAGAGGTGGCAGGAATACACAGAAGAACTGTGCAAAAAAGATCTTCACGACCCAGATCATAACAATGGTGTGATCACTCACCTAGAGCCAGGTATCTTGGAATGCAAAGTCAAGTGAGCCTTAGGAAGCATCACTATGAACAAAGCTAGTGGAGGTGATGGAATTCCAGTTGAGCTATTTCAAATCCTGAAAGATGATGCTGTGAGAGTGCTGCACTCAATATGCCAGGAAATTTGAAAAACTCAGCAGTGGCCACAGGACTGGAAAAGGTCAGTTTTCTTTCCAATCCCAAAGAAAGGCAATGCCAAAGAATGCTCAAACTACCACACAATTGCACTCATCTCACACGCTAGTAAAGTCATGCTCAAAATTCTCCAAGCCAGGTTTCAATGGTTTGTGAACAACTTCCAGATGTTTAAGCTGGTTTTAGAAAAAGCAGAGGAACCAGAGATCAAATTGCCAACATCCGATGAATCATTGAAAACGCAAGAGAGTTATAGAAAAACATCTATTTTTGCTTTATTAATGATGCCAAAGCCTTTGACTCTGTGGATCACCACAAACTGTGGAAAATTCTTCAAAAGATGGGAATACAAGACCACCTGACTTGCCTCTTGAGAAATCTGTATGCAGGTCAGGAAGTAACAGTTAGAACTGGACATGGAAAAACAGACTGGTTCCAAATAGAAAAAGGAATACATCAAGGCTGTATATTGTCACCCTGCTTATTTAACTTATATTAAGAGTACATCATGAGAAACATTGGGCTGCATGAAGCACAAGCTGGAATCAAGATTGCTGGGAGAAATAGCAATAGCCTCAGATATGCAGATGACACCACCCTTATGGCAGAAAATGAAGAAGCACTAAAGAGCCTCTTGATGAAAGTGAAAGAGGAGAGTGAAAAAGTTGACTTAAAACTCTACATTCAGAAAACTAAGATCATGGCATCTGGTCCCATCAGTTCAGTTCAGTTCAGTTCCTCAGTCGTGTCCGACTCTGTGTGATCCCATAGATGGAAGCTTACCAGGCTCCGCCATCCATGGAATTTTCCAGGCAAGAGTACTGAAGTGAGTTGCAAGTGCCTTCTCCATCTGGTCCCATCACTTCATGGCAAATAGATGGGGAAACAGTGGAAACAGTGATAGACTTTATTTATTTGGGCTCCAAAATCACTGCAGATGGTGACTACAGCAATGAAATGAAAATACACTTGCTCCTTGGAAGAAAAGTTATGACCAACCTAAACAGTATATTGAAAAGCAGAGACATTACTTTGCCAACAAAGGGCTATCTAGTCACAGCTATGGTTTTTCCAATATTCATTTATGGATGTGAGAGTTGGACTATAAAGAAAGCTGAGCTCCAAAGAATTCATCTTTTTGAACTGTGGTATTGGAGAAGATTGTTGAGAGTCCCTTGGACTGCAAGGAGGTCCCACCAGTCCATCCTAAAGGAAATCAGTCCTGAATATTCATTGGAAGGACTGATGCTGAAGCTGAAGCTACAGTCCTTTTAGCCATCTGATGCGAAGAACTGACTCATTGGAAAAGACCCTGATTCTGGGAAAGATTGAAGGCAGGAGGAGAAGGGGACAGAGGAGAAGGAGAAGGATGAGATGGTTGGATGGCATCACTGACTCCATAGACATGAGTTTGAGTAAACTCTGGGAGTTGGTAATAGACATGGAGGCCTGGCGTGCCACAGTCCATGGGGATGCAGAGTCCAACATGACTGAGTGAGTGAACTGAACTGAACTGAAGACAGTAGAACAAGGTGACAGGATAGAGTGATTTGGTGGTAGTATTGGAGAGTTGTGAAACATCAACTAACATTGTCACCTCCTTGAGGTGACATTTGGGCTGAAACCTGAGTGGTATGGTGCCAGGCAAAGATACAGGAGAAGAGTGTCCCAGATGGGAGGAAGAGCAGATGCACAAACTCCAGGCTGTGAACGAGTTAGCAAATCTCAAGAACCTAAAGAAGGTTGCTGTGGGCCGAGCTAGTGATGGGGTGAGGGCGTAAGTGTATGAGGTGTTTTTGGAGAAGCAGATTGAGTCTGGGTTACTCGGAGCCTCATGGTCCATGATACGTAGCTTGGATTGTGTTCCAAGAACAATGGGAAGTCCATGGTGATTTTACCAGTTGGCCTCTTCAGTTTGCCTTTAGGCCCCCTGTGTCCCTCATCCTGCTCCTTTCTAGAGTGAATGACTCCTGGTTTTCCCTGTCCCAGGGGAATGCTTGGATCTCAGGTGGTCTAGAACCATCCATTCTGTGCTGCCACTGCCCCTCCCTAGTTTCACCTCCCTCTGCCCCATCTCTGTGTGAGAAATCCTCATCATTCTTAACAGAGGGGCACAGCTGGAACTGGGGGATCAGATCAGAAAAAGACATCCCCTTAAAGATGGAAAACAACCAGAGTCTTCCTGGAGTGGATAAGTCCCACTTCTTGTAAGCAGCATCTCAAGACAGAGGAGTGAAGGTACAGCCATTGGTGCAGGCGTGTTCAATGCCAGTGTCCCCAGGAAGGTGTCCACCTTGGAGAGAATTCATGGCACAGATCCTGCAACCAGCATTCATCATTTCCACCTGTGCTTCACGAGGAGACAGCAAGATGATGGAAGCTTTGGGTGTCTAAGAAGGAGTTTTGAAAAAGGTGCTAGAGACTAGACTTCTCCATGTGTCCAAGGCTCAGAGACTATGTGTGGAGCTCTGAGTCCTTAGAAAAGCTGTCTCTGTAGTGCAGTAAGGATTTGTCTTGCTTTACACCAGAGTGAGGATCATATTGCCTACAGAACTCTCCAATTCCCCTTTCCTAGACATTATGGGCACTAAACTGCCTTCTTCTTGTTAAAAGTAACTCCTATTTGTACTGTGCTCACAAATGTTGCCATCTATGCAATCTAGTTTAGTCATCAAATGAACCCTACAAGGTAGGGCTTATTCTATGTCAAATATTATCAAATTAAAATTCATAGAAAGTGCACCCAGGAAAATATAACTCTTTGCAGGGAAATTAACATTGAATGTGGTAAATATCTTGGAAATGGAGCCAAGAGGATTTTTTTTAAGGATTCAAAGTGGAAGATGAATAATATAGTTTCTTTGTCATTGTTGCAGACAGATAAATTGAATTCATTAAGGTTAGTCTGTAGTTCTTGCTAGAAAACAACTATTAATTCTTCCAATTAGGTGTTTAGGTTTCCAACAACTAAAATAAAAACTTTTAGGAAGACTTTTCTCTTATTTTTTCTAGTCATTTTATCCTTGGGATAGTTCTAGATTAGTCATCCAATTGCGAGTATACTGTTACCTGTTTACCAATGCAAAACCTTTTTTAACATGAGGAAATTGGCTGTTTCCTTTAGTGGGTTGATGTGGTTGAGATGGAGGAAATTGGACCTCTGAGGTGGGTAAAGAAATTCTTATTGATGAAGTGCAGACTTCAGCTATACAGTGACAAATGGGACAAAAGGAGGTCCAGGATTTTGTGAAGGACATTTGACAATATTTTAACTGAAGGCCAGAGTTAGAGATAGATCTTAGTTTCTCTAGACTTTTGTAATCAGTGATGTGCTACAGGTAAATCACTCCCCTTTCAGAGTTGTTGGTTGTAATGAAAAGTTTAGGAAGTAACTGGAAAAGAGCAATTGAACTCAGATTTGTAGACCTCCTACAACATGCCAGGAATTGCTTCAAGATTTTTCCAAATATTATACCATTTCCTTTCCTCAAAAACACTGGGAGGAGGAAATATAAAGCCCTGTTTACAGACAAAAGGATGCCACTGACCCTTAAAGAGTTTAAGTAACTTAGTCAAGGGACAAAGCTGCTAAGTGGCAGATTCATGATTCAAACCTAGATGACTCCACTGCTTACCTTCTCTTCACACTTCGCCCTTTTAAATGAACATGAATGAAATGATTTAATTAAAATTGCTGGTTTATTTGTATTTTTAAATGTACATCATAATTAAGCTTCTGGCTGTAAGTAAGTCTTAATTTTACAGTAAGCAAGCAAGATTGACCTCCCTAGCTCTGGGAATTCGATGGTTGAATTATGGAAAAATACTTTATGGAGCCACTCTATATGATGTTTCATTTTGCTCTCAAGTTTACAAGAGCTATTTCTCTTAAATCACAGATTTTTGGCTATTTGATTAGCTTTTTCTTGGGATTGTCAAAAATAACTAGAGGATTGTAATAAAAACAGAGTCCTAAAAATGTTAACAGTTAGGTCGTGGGCCAAAGAGAATGCCAAACACTAGCCAGCATGGGAACCAAGACGCTTGATTATATACTGAGGTATCATTAAAACCTGAGGTGTTAGCTCCAAATGAGAACAAAATGGGAGTTGTAATGTTCACAGCTTTCATGATGAATTTATAATATTGCAACCAAATTAACTTGGGGTACCATTTTATAATATTTCCATCAAAAAGAAAATTACCAGAGCTGGGAGAATCTAAGAAAAGCCCATTAGAACTAAAAAGGAAAATCCTTGTAATTGGATATTTAAAAAATGGGCTTCCCTGGTGGTTCAGCTGGTAAAGAATCTGCCTGCAATGCAGGAGACCTGGGTTCAGTCCCTGGGTTGGGAAGATCCCCTGGGAAAGGGAATGGCTATTCATTCCAGTATTCTGGCTTTTCAGTTTTTTTCAAGTTCAACACACACACAACTTTTGCATTAGAGTTGTAAAAATTTTTTATTACATAGGAAAATAACGTGTGCAATGTCAAGTCTGCTGCCTCAATGAGAATAATTTATTGAGAGTCCAAATGTGGGATTTAAAAATCAGTTTAGATTAGAATTATTTTCATCATGACATTTGTTAGTTTGTTTCCTATACTCCAGCAGAAATTTCCTCACTGTTTTGGCTTCATTTTCCATCTCCAGGACATAATCTTGCAAGATCACCTCTCACCCTTATCTCTTGGTGACTGGGCACTGAGATGGGACATTATGAACTTGATCTGACAACTTAATAAGATGTAATAAGACCTGAAATAGGGGCAGTGCCCTCTTGACTGAAAAGATCTAGATAGGTACAGAATCTTTTCAAGGGTATGTCTAACCAAATTCCCTTTAAATCTTCCCTTTAAAGCATTAAATGTCTTTTCCTGTTTCAAACTAAAATGTGATCAGTTGGAATATTGGCGAGGAACAGGTCATTAGCAAAAACTCCAATGAAGACAATTGGCTTTGGGTTTGATTTTCCTGTTTTTGTGGTTAGCTTAGCACCAGATGGTGCCCTAGTGAGTTCTGTATAAATAATACAATCATAGGGTTGAGTGATTCTCTACCAGTCACAGACTCAAGCAGAAAATAGCACTTGTCTTTCTGCACAAGCCCATGTAGATTCTCTTATTGCAGATTTGTTCTTATGCAGCTTAAACTTTCAAATTCTTATTATGGTTGGTGTTTTCTTTTTTGTCTATTTCTTTGTTGGGCAAGCCAGCGGCCAACTCCTCATTGTGACCCAGAGGGAAAGGCTACTGATTTGAGGCTCTTTAGGTGATATATCCATCCACTGCAGAGAGAAGAAGCGAAGAAGCAAAAATCTCTAAATTCCCTCTCTTGTTCCTGAAAAGGAAGAGTGGCCCCAACACTCCCTTGACAGTTGGTGCACATTAGGGGGTGAGGGAACTGGTTTTGCCCACAGAAGCCCTGTGGCAACCCCTTACAGGCTTTCAAGGTCCAGCTCAAGTGCCAACTCCAGCCTATGAGGGTCAATGATCTTTCCTCTTTCTCTGGGTTCAGATGACAGTTACAGTTTGTTCCTTAAGATCTAGCTCTTCATTAGGTTCTCTTTGGTATTATACTTTCCCCACACCTCTCCCTTTGGATTAAGTCTTATCTCACCTGTGGGATTCTAAGTTGCTCCAATCCCAATTTTCTTACAACCTGAATGACTTAGCACAGAATTGGGCATTCAGTAACTGTTGTTGAATTGATGACACATATGTGGGTCACAGCTCCCACACATTGGAGCACAGATTTAATGGTCAGTACCCTATTCAATGAGCAGAGTTCATCTATTATGACACAAAGGATTCTCGTTTCTTAAGAGTGATGGAGAAAGAATGAAAAACTTCCCCTGCTTTTCCACTTTCATTTTACTGTCCTGAAGATGACCCATATAGTAGCAAACCACAGAAAAGGTGATGTAGCCCATTGGAGGAAAATAGGTAGAATCACTAGGAACCTTTCTTCTTTTGAAAGCTGCCTGTATTTTTACTCTGGAAGCACAGATAACCATACGGTGTGTCCAGCATTCACATAGACCTGTAATAAAATTGAGCTACTCAAGTGCTTTTCTGAGCTTGGGGCTCTATTTCCAAGTCTTTGCTTTAATAGTTCCTATATATTAGATGTTTTGGGGTGACCTCAAAAAGGCACTTAGGAATTCAGATCAGACTATTTAAACTGTAATTTATTAATTATAAATAACCAATTTCTAAAGAATTTATTTCATGTATTTCCCCAAATATCTTACAGAGTTCTCAAAGTGTGTCCTATAGAATATTAGTATTTCATGACACATGAATAGTTGCTTCCTGGAAAAATAATTGGTTTCTTGGTTATTGGGAGAAATGTTACACACCCTGTTTGCTTCTTGGAGCATCACACAGCATATTAAAGGCTCCAAAGAGTCTTGCAGGAAAAAATACTGTTTAATTTGTTTATCTTGGCATTTAGCAAACATATTTGATTTCAGGAAGAGAATAATATTTAGTGAGTATTCTGTGCCAGGTATATATTAGCTTATTGAATTTTCACAATAAAACTCTGAAATTCCCTGGTGGCTCAGATGGTAAAGAAGCTGCCTGCAATGCAGGAAACCCAGGTTCAATTCCTGGGTCAGGAAGATGCCCTGGAGAAGGGAATGGCAACCCTCTCCAGTATTCTTGCCTGGAGAATTAAGGAGTCTGAGAATTAAGGCTATATAGTCCATGGGATCAAAAAGAGTTGGACACGACTGAGCAACTAACACTTTTCACTTTCATCTGTATTTAAAGATAGGAAACTGAGCTTCTGCTATATTAAATGATTTATTCCAGGTTAAACAGTGGCAGAGTCTTATATAGTGAATTTTCATGTTGACTCTGCCACCAAGTAGCTATGTACCACTGTTTTGGACAAATAAGTCAGTATTAATTTCCTTATCTTTAAGTCACATCAAAATAATAATGTTGGTTTAAAGATGAAAGGAGTTGAATTTATATTATCATGGTTTTTTTTTATTAGTTTTGCCATACAATGACATAATATCGCCATGGGTTTACATATGCTCCCCCTCCAGAACCCACCTCCCCCCTCCCTCCCTCCTCCCTCTCCCCGGGAAATCTTGATGCACCAGCCCCGAGCATCAATCCTGGGCTGGCAATTGATTACACATATGATAATTAACATGTTTCAATGTCATTCTCCCATATCATTCCACCCTTGCCCTCATCTACAGAGTCCATGAGTCTGTTCTATACATCTGTGTTCCTTTTGCTGTCTTGCATGCTGGGTTCTCGTTACCGTCTTTTGACAGAAACGTGCCACACAGGTAGCATTTGTACTTTTCAAAAATAGGAAGAGGAAGGGAGGAAGAGGGCAACAACTAGTTCCAGGAAACATGTTCACTCAAAACACACAAGGCTAAGTGCTAGACTTGTAAGAAAGTGAAAGTGTTAGTGACTCAGTGTCCAACTCTTTGCAACCCCATGGACTGTAGCCCACCAGGCTCTTCTGTCCATGGGATTTCCCAGGCAAGAATATTGGAGTGGGTTGCTGTTTCCTCTTCCTGGGGATCTTCCCAACCTAGGGGTAGAACCTGTGTCTCCTGCATTGCAGGCAGATTCTTTACTGCCTGAGCCACCAGGGTAGCACATGTAAGAGCAAATGTAAAACAAAAAAAAGTTTACAGCTGCCCTGAATGTTCACCAGAACACATATATTTTCATTTCATAACTGCTTTGTATTTTTGGTATAGTTAGATTCTCAGATTCATGGATTGATCAAATTGGGCAGTACAGCATTAAGACACTCAGTGGTACTGTTTTGAAATGTTAAGACTAGAAATTATTATGACTAGATATTGGAACTTTGACCCTTAATGGCAACTTTCTTTGCTTCTATGGCTTTAAGCCAGAAGCTAAGCTTCTTTCCATTTATTTTTGCATCAGTCATTAAGTAGGCATTGCAAAGACCTAATGGACTTAGAGAGTGGCTCTGCCTCACTCTACCAATTCTAAGGTATGGTACTTGATTCTTAGGACTCTATCTTATCCCTCAATTTGTCGAGTTTACCATATAAGCTAACCCATTTTTACTTGGTCCCTTGCAAGCTTAAGTTTGAGTGAGTTGGATGTAGATACATTTTCCCCTTAAATTTTGAGAGTCTTTATAAATTTGTTCTACCTGTAAATTTAACAGATAAATAACACTATGCATAATATAACACTCGAACTTATTCCACATACTGACCTAATGTGGTGATGAGTGTATGACAAAGGTGAAGAAGACTGCTAATTAGACATCTACTTTGCCAAACTGGAAACTGATTTCCTTGTTACCTAAATTGAACTGAATTCTGTTTCCAGTCTCGAAGTCATTACCAAGGCAGTGCACAACTGAACTGAGACAGACTGCATTTTGCATTCTGCATCCCTGAACTATCATTAGCTGATATCATAAATATTGATAGATAGTATAATACTCCACCAAGTTTATTAAAAGAATAATTTAGAAGCCCATGGTGGTTTTATCATCTAGGGTTCTACCATTCTCTAAAGTGTGATGACTGTTTATGTGGTTTTCCTAGATTTGGTATTTATGAGTTGTTTATGGCTCTGACATTATTTTATGCCAGAATTCATTAACCTTTAAAATGTTTCTGATATGGTTACTCACTATTGTCACCTCTGGTTTCTAGACACACAGAATGCATCCTGAAAAGAGGAGATTGAACTGATAGCATTCAAATTCACCGGAAGTTGCTTTCTTTGGCTACTTGGTCTTGAGGTGTAGTGCCAGCTGTTCTGGAGAGAGCAGAACTGCCCTTAATGTGATGACATTCCAGTTCCTTTGATAGAGCCTCAAATTACAAGCTTCACTGTCTGATAACTGTGATTTCTTGAAAGACGTGCATCTATATCTTTGCCGTAAAGAATAGAAGAGAAATAATGGCACTATTTAAAGCATAGTTTCAATATATAAAAAAGGGTAATTGCTGTGAAATCTGTGCATAGCTTAAACGAGCTTATACTCTGATAAAAGCATGTCTCTAAAGACAACTGCCTAGGTAGATTAATGCTGCCGTCTGGGTTCTGCTCAATAGAGCTTATGCGACTGAATGGGATGGACAGTAAAAACAAACAGACAGATATAAAACCCAAAACTTCTTTTACTCTTTTGTAAACCCTTTGGTCTTTATGTAGCTCAAAAGATGAAGCAAGTATCAGAAGTACTTCTTATCACTCATTAAATACTGAGCCTTCTGCTGCTAAGAAGTGACTTAGGAAGGGTTGAGGCTGAAGTAAGATATATTCTAATATTGATTCTGGCCTGAAATAAATGCTTATGTCCTTGAAATAATTTGCTGGTAGCTGTTTATTTATTATTTTCTTAATATATTAAATAAGAAGTCCTTTGGTCTCCTTCAAGTTCTGGATGGGCTAATTAGCCATTTTGTAAACCAACATAGTACAGTATTTCATCTGGATAAATTAATTTATACTCTTGCATTGAAATGTATTTAAAATGTTGTTGCAACTAGTTTTTAGTCCCTAATCAGCAATTGCTGTTACTCTTTACATGAATTGGATGGTAAATTTCATTAATTTGTTTTCCTGGGCAAAAGATAGTGTCTAATTGCAGTCTCTGATCCACAGAGCTACAGAACAAACCCTCTTGGCTTCAGCTTGCTAAGCAAAAGTTTTCCATGTCCTGGAAATATACAGAGATGAAGATGCTCCTTTTTGCTTTGATAATATGTTTTTCATTTCCTTGACGCTGTCTTTTGGCTTGATAATCCCAACTTATGAACTTGAAATGAGGCTATTTTTGACTAAAATTTAAGTCACAATTTGCTTATTTTGTTCTTCCTACATAAATGTCAAGTACAGTTACAATCAATGCATCAGTTTGTCTGCCAATGCTATTTAAAAGTAAATTTCAACACTGAAACTTATACATGTATTCATTTATTCTGTCACTCAACAAATATTTATGTCTGACTATGTTGTTCAAAACATTGTGCTAAATATACCTTATAATGCTTTTTATAACCATAGCAGGACAATTTCTTAAGTTTAAAATTTGAAGTTGAAAAAATTAAAAATTTTGAATATCAGATTTTTTAGTAGAAGCAGGCCAAATTGGTGGCATATCTATCACAGTATTTTCACAACTTTAATACTTAGTAACTGTGTAAAGAGCAACATATTTGCTGAATTGGCTACTTTTTTGGAACTTTAAATTGTTTGACTGATAGTCTAAGAAAACACTGACAGATTTTTCTGTAGTGGTCTGTGTAATCATGTGGTTTACATTGCTAAGCTTTTTTCCTGGGAAGGCACATTACTGAAGGATTAAAATAAAAAAAATACTGTGCTGTGTTTGTGTCACAGACCTCAGTTTTTAACACATTTAGTAAATTAAATTGAACAAATTAAAAATCAGTGAGGCTTTTGGGTTGTGAGAAGGTTATTTGGAATTTTGTGTAACAGCTCATTGCACCTTAGGTGAGATTTTAAAAAAGCTTTACAATGTTGTTTTACAACATTGCTTAAATTTGTAGAAATGGGATTTTACGATTGTTTCTACACACACACACACACCCTAGTTGAGATCCTAGTTGAGGAAAGAAGGTTGGATCTAGTCAAAACTAGTAGACACAACATAGTTAATGAATTCACTTGTTTAATTCAAGGTATATCTTCCTGATTGATTATAGTATAGGCCAGCAAAATATTCTGGTGTTTGAGCTAGTTTACATTATCCTTAAAGAGATAAAGAAAGAACAGGAAATATTTTATCATCTCAGTTTCTCCTCAGGCATCAGGTCACAACTACCACTCAGTACCAGAAACCCAGTCTTCAGTAGGTAGGTCCAGACAGGAAGCCAGCTTTCTAACATAAAGGTTGAGTAGTGATGCTTGGTGAATGTGGAGACTGGACATCCTGGAGCACAGAGCAACATGCTTTGATGGAGGCTGAGCACACCAAACAAGGTGTCACTCTTTGACTAGCTTTTATGTGTCCTACCTGGCTCTTGTTTTCACACTGCTATCTCATCTTTTCTCCAATCTTTCTGTTAATGGTTTATCATTAAGATAGTTGAAAAGATAGCCTTTCTAAAGCAAGTACTTGTTTAAGAAACTTTTGCCCATCACTCTGCTGCTGTGGTAGTTCTCCAGAGAAGTTTCCTCACTAGATATCTGATCCAGGTATCATAGAGAATTAGTGGTATTTGTCAAGTCTAGTTGGGCTTCCCAGGTGGCTCAGTGGTAAAGAATCTGCCTGCCAATGCAGGAGATGTAGGAGAGTTGAGTTTGGTCCCTGGGTTGGGAAGATCCCCTGGAGGAGAAAATGGCAGCCCACTCCAGTATTCTTGCCTAGGAAATCTCATGGACAGAGGAGACTGTAGTCCATGGTGTCCCAAAGAGTTGGACATGATCGAGCACTCACACAAGCACACCTCATGTCTAGTTAATCACGCATCACAGACTTCCAGGGTAGGGGGAAACCTTCTGTTCATTTAGGCCAACATTCAGCTGATGTTTGGGTCTCTTCTGCGGGAGGGAGGTGGGAGGGGTTTCTGGAAGGGGAACATATGTATACCCATGGCAGATTCATGTCAATGTATGGCAAAACCAACACAATAATTTAAAAATAATAATAATAATAAATAAATAAATAAAGGAGATTTAACTGAAAAAAAAAGAAGAATCTCACAAGGAACTCATTGCCTCCCAAGACAGCCCTTATTTGGTATTTCCTCAAGGGTATCCTCTTTAATGACAGTCCCACAAGGTACTTTACAAAAAGAAGTGTTCCATGGTCAAATAAGTTTGAGAAGTAATAGTCAACATTTAAGCTCTGAGTATTCCTACAGAAAATAGACTTGTTTAAATTAACCTGAAGCTTCCCTCAACTAATTTGGTCATGAAAACTCTTTCTCCCATATAACACATTTTAATATTCATTCTACAGAAAATGTTTCAGTATATGTTTTTTCCAGATAATACATGTTTGTTAAAGCAACTTAAATTGCATTGATTTTTGGACACATATCAAGCTGACCTTTTGACTCCTTGAGTCTCATTCTCTAGTACTACTTGCTGTTTAGTCACATCTTCCTGTTTTGCTATGGTTGGCTTTTTGGGTTGATTTTTCACATTTCATCTTACTGGATCCAATGCACATCTTCAGCTTTCCTTTGTGGATCCTGACTGTGTCATTGTGAACATTCATTAGCAGTCTGACATCTGTGCTACTTACTGATGTCATGAGCATGCCATCTAATATCTTTATTCAATTTGTTGATTAGAAGTGATGAATAGGACTGGGCAAGGTTGGTATTGAAGAGGAAAAGTTAAAATTTCGCCTAACCTCCTGCTCATTCTGCCTCTGTAACTCAGCTTGCTCCTTGCAAAACCTGGATCACGTAGGTCACATAGTCTCAGAAAGTGGGGACTTACAAAAACAGAGACATTACTTTGCCAACAAAGGTCAGTCTAGTCAAGGCTATGGTTTTTCCAGTGGTCATGTATGGATGTGAGAGTTGGACTGTGAAGAAAGCTGAACGCCAAAGAATTGATGCTTGTGAACTGTGTGGACAAGACTCTTGAGAGTCCCTTGGACTGCAAGGTGATCCAACCAGTCCATCCTTAAGGAGATCAGTCCTGGGTGTTCACTGAAAGGACTGATGTTGAAGCTGAGACTCCAATATTTTGGCCACCTCATGTGAAGAGTTGACTCATTTGAAAAGACCCTGATGCTGGGAAAGATTGAGGGCAGGAGGAGAAGGGAATGACAGAGGATGAGATGGCTGGATGGTATCACTGACTCGATGGACATGAGTTTGGGTGAACTCCGGGAGTTGGTAATGGACAGGGAGGCCTGGCATGTTGCAGTTCAGAGGGTCGCAAAGAGTCAGACATGACTGAGCAACTGAACTGAACTGAACAATACTAGGAACTGGAGCTTATCTCACTCACCCTTGCCCTGCTATTTGCAATTGCCCAGCCCTACAATCCTGCTTAATTATGCCTGTCCTTGTAGAGGTCAGGCATCCCCCTCCCCGTCTTGAACACTATTCCCGCATGCACGAAACCCCTTAGTTTAAACCAGCCTATTAGCAGCTAGTGTTGCCCACTATAGTCTGTCTATAAAAACTCTGTAACCCGTTTGTTCTGGGCTCAGAGCTTGGAGTGTTTACTCCTCTGGGCCCTCTGGAGTAATAAACCTGAGTTCTCCAACTCTCCGAGTGTGGTGCTTGGTTCTGGTTTCTGCAACAGCATCATTCCATAAGCCATCACCCTTTGGTTCCAGTTGCTAATCTCTCTAGTTAGTAACACATCCTTCAGAAGAGTTTCCACTTGCCTCTAGTCTTTGTAGTTTGCAAACCTGTTTTTTTTAAGAGGCAAATCATCTTTTCCTATTATTAGCTCTTCCAATTTTTTCCAAAGCAAAACGTAATAATTTTGTTTCTAAATATAGTGGCTCATCAACTCTTCATAAAGCTAATGCCACATCTTTTCAGGAAGTAATGCTGGTCAAAATCCTGCTATATTTTTGCAGAAAATATTTTGGGGAGATGTCTTAAAACACCAGGGTATCTTTCTGTGCCTAGATAATTTAGTTGCTGTGGTTTCAGTATATTTGTATTATAATTTTCTATCTGGAGGAATAATCTTTTGAAATTGTATACACTAATTAGTGTAGTTTGTAAAATAATAGATATTTTTGTATGTGTGGGAGGTAAGGCTTTCAAATGCAGCATTTAAACATAATTGCTCTTTAAACATCATTTCACTCAAAAGACATGTATTAATTTTTCTTATAACTGCAGGTTTGGGGTGGCCCATTAATTAATCTCGACACTAAGCCTCCCCCCCCAAAATCCAATGATTTCCCAAATGTGTCCAAAATATCCTATTTATCTGAAAGCCTGAAAGTGAAGTTGCTCAGTCTTGTCCAACTTTGCAACACCGTGGACTGTAGCCTACCAGGCTCCTCTGTCCATGGAATTTTCTAGGCAAGAGTACTAGAGTGGGTTGCCATTTCCTTCTCCAGGGTATCTTCCCCACCCAGGGATCGAACCTGGGTTTCTCGCATTTCAGGCAGACGCTTTACCATCTGAGCCACCAGGGAATAGTTTATTTATAATTGTGCCAGTATATTCGCCAAAGTTTAGCCCCAGTTATTTATTTACACCAAAGTAAATCCTAGAGAAGAATTTTTGCTTTGTTTGCAAATCACTAGAGTAATTTTAGTGAGATTTTGAATCTATTTTTCAATATCAGAGCATCTTCACATTTTTATTGTTAAAGTTGAGTTAGAAGTATATCAGAAGTTGTAGAAAGCTCAAGTTCTGAGACTGAAAACACATGAGTTCATAATTGGCAACGTGCATTTTTTTAGCTGAGGTACCTGGGGTAAGGGCTTCCCTCTTAGCTCAGCCTTTAAAGAATCTGCCTGCAATGCAGGAGACCTGGGTTTGATCCCTGGGTTGGGAAAATCCCCTAGAGGAGGGCATGGCAACCCACTGCAGTTCTTGCCTGGAGAATCCCATGGACAGAATCCCATCACAGGCTACAGTCAGTGGTGTTGGAGAAGACTCTTGAGAGTCCCTTGGACAGCAAGGTGACCCAACCAGTCCATCCTAAAGGATATCAGTTCTGGGTGTTCATTGGAAGGACTGATGCTGAAGCTGAAACTCCAATACTTTGGCCACCTTATGCAAAGAGCTGACTCATTGGAAAAGACCCTGATGCTGGGAAAGATTGAAGATGGGAGGAGAAGGGGACGACAGAGGATAAGATGGTTGGATGGCATTACTGACTCCATGGACATGAGTTTGAGCAAGCTCCAAGAGTTGATGATGGACAGGGAAGCCTGGGTGTGCTGCAGTCCATGGGGTCGCAAAGATTCAGACACGACTGAGCAACTCAACTGAACTGAAAGGAGTCTGGAACTCAGCTCCCCAAGCCCTTGGAGTTTCAAATTTGTAGAGAGATTAGGGTGGTTTTTGTTTTGTTAATGAATGTCCTTAGGAGAGAGCCTAAGGGTAGGGGCTGGTTGCTAATAGAGCCAATCTAGCTACCACTAGAACTTTGGAACTTTGGGTTGGAACTTTCATTTCCACCCCACCCCCAAACTCTGGGGAGGGGAGGGGACCTTGATGTTTAAATAATGGACAATAGCCAATGATTTAATTGAACATTACTATGTAATGAAGCTTGCATAAAACCCCCATAAAAAGGGCCGTCTTCTGGTTTGGTGAACTTGTGGCAATTTGGGGAGAATGGCACTCCTGGAAGGCATGGAAGCGTTCTCACCCTTTCCTCATACCTTCTCTTGCATCTGGCTATTCCTGAGTTATATCCTTTTATAATGAAGCAGTGATCAAGTAAGTAAAATATTTCTCTGAATTCTGTGAACCGTTCTAGCAAATTAATCAAACCTGAGGAGGTGGTCATGGGAATCTCTGATGGATAACCAACCAATCAGGCAGAAGTACAATGATAACCTGAACTAGCAACTGCCCTTTGAGCTGGAGGAGGGGGTAGCTGGGCAGACGATCTTGTGGGACTGAGACTTTTATTTATATGTGGGGAATCTGATTATATCTCCAGGTGGATAGTATCAGAATTGAGTTAAATTATAGGACACCCAGCTGGTGTTCTCCCTTCACCATTGGAAACTGAGTTTCAAAATACTGAAAGAGTTCCATAATATTTCTAGACATCACTCAAGGATCACATTAGTGATATAATAGAAAGAACTGAGGGTTTGTAGTCAGAAAGCCCAGGATTTTAATCCTAGTTTCAACAGTTACTGCTTTGTGACCTTGGTCAAGTTAATGAAAAATTTGGGCTGTTTATCATCTCTATAATATTTTAAATGATCATATATGCTGTGAGTTTTATTACATTTTGGTGAAATTTGGTAAAGAAGTAGAAAGGGCTTTTGAGATAAAGAAATGACTGTGAAAGTGTGAAAGTGAAAGTCGCTCAGTCGTGTCTGACTCTTTTTGACCCCATGGACTATACAGCCCATGGAATTCTCCAGACCAAAATACTGGAGTGGGTAGCCTTTTCTTCTCCAGGAGATCTTCCCAATCCAGGGATCGAACTCAGGTCTCCCGCATTTCAGGCAGATTCTTTACCAGCTGAGCCACCAGGGAAGCCCAAGGAATGACTAAGTTGCCTGGTGGGCTATAGTCCAAGGGGTCACAAATGAGTCGGACACAACTGAGTGACGTTAGTGATCTCCTGGATCACCCAGGAGTGATCCCACCAGTCTCCTCTGTCCATGGGATTCTCCAGGCAAGAATACTGGAGTGGGTAGCCATTCCTTTCTCCAGATCTTTCCATCCAGGGATTGAACCTGAGTCTCCTGCATTTCAGGCAGATTCTTTACCATCTGAGCCACCAGATAAGTCCCAGAAAACAACAAGCAACAAGAATATTCCAAGGTTCTTATTTACACAGGAATGGGAAAAAACAATAGAAGGTTCTAGGTAGTTTTCATCATTAGAATATGCAGTATATATAGATTATGCATTTGCTAGTCAGACACAAGAAGTTCTGCAGGAATCCTGAGGTGTAACCTAAGAAATACATGACTACAAAATCAAACTCCAGCAATTTCCCTATAATTCTTACTAGCTCTAGGAAAATGGGAAGAAGCCCTTCAGAAAATGATTTCCTTTCATGTAAATTCTTTTAGTAAACAACACTGAATCATAAAGAATGTTCTGCCTTTTGTTTGGTAGTTGTTTTTATAATTTGATCTGTGATTTATATATTTAATTCTGTTCCATACCTGTAGTTCCTTATTATTTTCTGGTGGTACTTGGGTCAGAACCCATATTAACTTGTGGTTTCCTTGGTTCACAAATTACTACTTCTCTGTGGCACTTTACCCTCATATTACATCACAGAATTACACTTTACCAGAAAACTGGTTTTTGTAGCATCTACATTCCTTGAAATCACATCTGCTATTGGGTTTTACTTTCCTGAAGAATATTTTCTTTCTTATGACTAATTTTGTTGCAGAAACTAGTAATCAAGAAACCAAGCACCACACTTGGAGAGTTGGAGAACTCAGGTTTATTATGCTGGCAGGCCCAGAGGAGTTAACACTCTGAGTTCTGAGTACCAAACAAAGGGGTTACAGAGTCTTTATAGACAGACTACAGTGGGCAACACTAGCTGTTAATAGGCTGGTTTGAACTAAGGGGTTTTGCACGCGCAGGAATAGCAGTCAAGATGGGGAGAGGGGCACCTGACCTTTGCAAGGACAGGCATGATTAAGCAGGTTTGCAGGGGCTGGGCAATTGCAAAGAGCAGGACAATGGTGAGTGAGATAAGCTCCAGTTCCTAGTATTGTAAGTCCCCACTTTCTGAGACTACATGACCTGTGTGATCCAGACCTTGCAAGGTGCAAGCTGAGTTATAGAGGCAGAACGAGCAGGAGGTTAGGTAAAATTTTAACTTTTCCTCTTCATTTCCCCCTCTTGATGTTTCTATCACTCATTGTAGAAAGCATCATCTCATGTTTTGGTAGGACATTCAGAGCTCCCCATTGTTTAGGGGGCTATATTGAGCTATTATTTGTAACTTTATGGATTCAATCCAAGAGGTTATGAACTGGGTAATTGCATTGAATATACAGGGGCCAAACAAGAGCACTGCAAAGAGCATGAATGTTAACAGGAGCACTGTTAAAGGGAAAAGCCATGATATTCAGCTCCAGATAATGTTCCAATTACCCAGGAATTAGCTAATTTCTCTCTCCTTTTTATGATTTGTTCCCTTAGCTGCTGGGCCATGTCCCTGACTGTTTCTGATTGGTTTACATAAAAGCAGCCTTCTTCATTCAAGAAGAGGCATAGCTCTTCAGCTCTCACTAGGTCTAGCCCTCCCCTATTCTGTAAAACCATCTCAGCCAGGGAGTCTAGTTGGTCCTATAATGAAGAGCACAGCAATAATATCGATTAGGAATAGAGGCCAGGGTTGACAATAAAAATCTATCAATATTTTCATAGCCGGATCCTCAAGCTCCTGCTGTGCATTGACCAGCCAGCTGCCAGAGTGTGGCTGGAGCAAGGCTGAAGAATCCTCAGGTTTCTGGCATGCATTGACTAGTCAACTTCCAGATTGACCAGAGCAGGACCCAGCATCCTTCATGGGTGAGGGCCTTGTCTTTGGAACCAGACCTTGAGGATACTTTTGGGGTCCTGAACTGCTTTCCAGGTGTCCTCATCACAGGAAATTGCTGCCTTCTTGGCTCTGGTGTGGTTGATCCAAGGGATGACACCTATAATTCTAACAGCAGAAGGGGTTGCCAGGACGACCGTGTGAGGGCCCGTCCAAACTGGCTGAAATGTTTTGTTTTTTGTTTTTTTTTTCCTAGCTGATAGGGATGAACCCAATTGCTCAAAGGAATTGGTGTCCTTTCTAAGGTTTATTGGGCGATATAGCTGAAGACTTTTCCCAGGGCTTGGAGGTGTTGGGACATCTCTAGGTCAACTAGTTGTTAGTGGTTTCCTTTGAGCTTTTGTACCACTGAGGCTGGTCTCCCATGTAAGATCTCAAAGGGAGAATAGCCTGAGGACCTCGAGTGCATTTACAGAGGGAGGTGAGAGTCCGCAGAATGATAAGGCAGCTTGTACTAGCATTGTCTGGGTGTTGGCTGGGGAATATTCTTGTTGTACTACTACTTGGAAAAACAAACTTAACAAGAAAGTTAGATATATGGCCCAAAGATTAATAGAGGAAAGTTGCTGAGGGGCTAGCCAGGAGAATGAGGTCCAGACATTGATTTGTGACTTTAGTGTTTCCCTGGATATGAGAAGATGCAAGAATTTGGACTCATAAAAATATTTACCTGAAAACATCTGACTGTCTGAAGGCCTGTGGGTTTTTTTTTTTTTTTGGTTTTTTCCCAGAGCACAGAGTACCTTATTTTTTGTCTCCACCCTGAACTTTTTTCAAGGGGGTATTGAAGGTCAGCATCTTGTACTACTCAGGATTTAATCTTTGTAGAAGCAGCTCGCAAGGGCAAACTTTCAGTCAGCAGTGCCCCTTCATAGCCACATATTTGACCATGTTTTGAGGGCATTTCATGGTAATTGTGTTCCATGGTGCTGGGAAAGCTCATTCCCAGGTCTAACAAAGATTCCATTGACAGGCCACTCAGTGGGTTTTCACTAGACCAGGCCTTGTAAGTAGCAAAAGTCTCTGGACCATACCTGTCTTACTAGCCTCTTGGTTCAGGAAAATATTTCCTCTTGTTGCTTCTTCCCATATCTAGAGTTACATTACTACAATTATTGATCTCATATGGGACTGTATATCAGCATTTTACCACAGGCTCAGTCACACATTTGGTAATGTGAGAAATAATCTTCTGAAACAAGCTGAAACATTATATAGAAAATAATATAGCTTACAGTTATTAGTAAGGTCACAAGCAAGAATTTAAGTCAAGAACTTTCATTGGGTATAGCCTGGCATACCCCAGGTCATCTGACTCAGTTAAATGATTAAAGCCAAGTGTTCATCTCCTGGTTGTACATCTGAGCTTTATCTAAAGTTTGGTTACTGAGATAAGCTTTAGAAACAATCTTAGAGTGTCTTTTTTATAACTTAATTAAAGCTTTTAGCAATGTAACATAACAAAAAACTATCTCAGAAGTGAGTCTTAGTAAGCACAGACATTAATTAACAAAACTAGAGTTTAATATTCAGTGAAGCATAATTTTTTTCTTGGAGAACTCATTGTGAGGGCATTGATACTGTAGCCAGGGAAGCCTCTAACCCATCAAATAAAAATGAGGTCTGTTAGGGAGCCGGGAAAAGCCAAGCAGCCATCTTGGATTTCCCATAGCCTTGGCTCTTTGATTCTTAGCTGTTGTTTATCCATTTTTAACTTCCTGATCTAGGAGCAGACTATTGCCATGTTTTAAGGACATCAGGATAGCAAAAGTCTTACCATGAGGGGTTATTTTGGTAGAAGCAGAATGAGTTTTGTCTATATGTACCATAATCTTAAATAATGTTTATTTACTTTACCAAAGTAACTAAAAGAAAAACAAATAGAAATCACTTAAAGGCAAAGAAATTAATAACCTATTATTGAAAGTTGAATTCTAAGAAAATTTTGTTCTCTAAACAGAGAGAAGACCAAATTCCAGTCTGGTACCAGCTTGCTGTTAATAACAAAATTTGTTTATCTGCTTAACCTTAAAAACTTTTTTTCCATAAATCTTGAAGAACTAGCAGTATTCTTCTAAAGGCATGAGAGTAAAACCATAGAAAACATGTTTAAAAATCTGATTCTATTGCAGTTGACAAAGAAACCTGGTCATTGTTGTGATATGTAACACTTTAATATGATAGCTAGAATTGTAATTGACCATATTTTATCAGGGCATATGAGATCTATATGAATTTCACATAATTTAAGGATATCTATATTAGTAACATCAACCATACAGTATAGCCTGAAAAGATTTATCACCCCTTCAACAGTACTTCCCATGTAATTTAACATATCCGGTGAATCCAGATAGTTTAATAGCTCTTTGGGGGTGTTTCAGGGGCCCTCTGAAGCATCCAAAAGTTAGCTAGAAGTCAAGTTATGTAGGAAGTTTTGTCAATAAATATCAAAACGGTTTATAACATTCAGTCAGGTCGGATCATATAAGTTACTGTGAAATAATAGTTATTTCCTTAGCCAAAGTTAACAAAAAATTTCAAAGGTAAATATAGAACAGATCAATTAAGAGGTAAAGAAACTTTATTATTAAAAGGAGTTCAACATCTGAAGAAAGTGTGCCTTAGCAGAGAGAAAGGTTGAATTAAAATTTTGCACTAGCTTACTTTAAACTCACTTAGGTAAACTTAATTAAATTTATTTCAAACTTAGTCCTAACCATCCACAAAAATTTTTTCAGGGTCACTTTCCACAAACCTTCTAATCACTTTTTGTAACAGTCACTTATAAGTCAGACCTACTTTCTTTTCCCTTTATAAAATACAATTTTATTTTTTATATCTTATTTATTAAAAACATACATCCTACTTACTTATTAGATTAGCAAACAAACATTAATACTACCTATTTAATATTGAATATTTCCCAGTTTATGTGAATCTGAAACTTATTTAGGTTAATTTTTCTTGTATTTAGAAATGTTTGATTTGTAAGCACTTACTTTCTCCGGTCCCATTATTTCATGGAAAATAGATGGGGAAACAGTGGCTGGCTTTATTTTTCTGGGCTCCAAAATCACTGCAGATGGTGATTGCAGCCATGAAATTAAAAGACACTTACTCCTGGGAAGGAAAGTTATGAACAACCTAGACAGCATATTAAAAAGCAGAGACATTACTTTGTCAACAAGGGTCCATCTAGTCAAGGCTATGGTTTTACCAGTGGTCATGTATAGATGTGAGAGTTGGACTATAATGAAAGCTGAGTGCTGGAGAATTGATGCTTTTGAACTGTGGTGTTGCAGAAGACTGTCGACAGTCCCTTCGACTACAAGGAGATCCAGTCAGTCCATCCTAAAGGAGATCAGTCCTGGGTGTTCATTGGAAGGACTGATGCTGAAGCTGAAACTCCAATACTTTGGCCACCTGATGCGAAGAGCTGACTCAGTTGAAAAGACCCTGATGCTGGGAAAGATTGATGGCAGGAGGAGAGGGGGATGACAGAGGATGAGACGGTTGGATGGCATCACCGACTCGATGGACATGGGTTTGTGTAGACTCTGGGAGTTGGTAATGGACAGGGACAGGGAGGCCTGGTGTGCTGCAATTCATAGGGCCACAAAGAGTCAGACACAACTGAGCAACTGAACTGAACTGAACTTTCTTTAGGCCAATTAATTAGAACTCATTTACAACTTCAACAGTATTATCAGATAAAAAACAAAAGACATACATAAATCCAGACAAACAGAGAGAGATCTTATAGTTTTCTGTTTGAGATTTAAAATATCTCTTTGACCCCTTTTTTTCCTTTGCTTGGAGTTCTAATTTGCCCAAAGATGAGGTCTCAGGCAAAGTGGGCTGTGTATTTCAAGGACATGGAAAGGGTTAACTTCAAGCTTTTTCCTAGGCAGGACTTTTAACAAGCCAGTTGTTTTTAATTGCATATGCAAAAAGAATTTTTTTTCAGTTTCTAAAATGAAAAATTTCTCTTACTCTGTTCAATCAGCAGTCACACACTCACAATCATTCAGAGGCTATCACAATGCCTTCCTTTTCCCGAGTCCCCAGGTCTCCCTGTCTGGTGCTCCCTTCCTGGGAGCCCCAAGTAGGTGATCAGTCTTCTCTTCTACCCATTGGGGTAGGACCTGACTGGGGACTGGGCCCAGGGCCTTACCTGATCCTGTGGCCATTCCTGGTGAGTTGGTCCGTCACTCCAGTGAGTCCAGTTGGGATTTGGCTGTCCATAGAGTTGGAACACTGGTCTGAAAGAGAACCTGGAATACTGTCAGGTGGCATGCCTCCTCCTTCTTCTTGGGGTTCCTTCACTCCAGCCAGGCTGAGCCACCAGTCCAGTGACTCAAGGGACTGGTGTGGTTGGAATCTCGCTGGGGCCTCCATAAACGTTGCAGAAACCAGTAATCGAGAAATCAAGCACCACACACAGAGAGTTGGAGAACTCAGGTTTATTATGCCAGCAGGCCCAGAGCAGTTAACACTCTAAGCTCTGAGCCCCAAACAAAGGGGTTACAGAGTTTTGATAAACAGACTATAATGAGCGACACTAGCTGTTAATAGGCTGGTTTAAACTAAGGGGTTTCATGTGCATGGGAAAAGCAGTCAAGATGGGGAGGAGGATGCCTGACCTTTACAGACAGGCGAGATTAAGCAGGTTTGCAGGGACCAGGCCATTGCAAAGAGCAGGACAAGGGTGAGCGAGATAAGCTCCAGTTCCTGTTATTTTAAGTCCCCACTTCCTGAGACTACATGACCTGTGTGATCCAACTTTGCAAGGAGCAAGCTGAATTATAGAGGCAGAATGAGCAAGAGGTTATATAAAATTTTAACTTTTACTCTTCAGTTTTAATGTGACTTTAGTTTTTTACTGTTTCCTTTATTGACAACATTTTTGGGAGAAATTTTAAATTAGTTTTGCAATTTTTTTGGCTGCTACAAAGCTTTAATTGCAAAGTAATATTGGCAAAAATAATAATTTTATAATGCATAAAACACTTTAATTTGACCTTTCTCCTTCCTTTTCTAGATTGAATAGCTTCCTTCTGTTGGTATCCTTAGATTGACAAGCTAGTTAAGCAAGGCATGTGTTTGTTTGGTAGATTGAATTATCACATTCTAGTTTCATTTTGATGTGTGCTTTGATTAAAAGAATATATATATATATATATATATATGAGAGTGGGACATGCTTTCAGCAGTTGGTAGGGATTATTCAAACATGTTTTCCTTTACTTTCATGTGGATATCTTTCTTTTCAGAATATCACTTTGACAGATAATGGTGTAAGTATCCCAAAGTAGAGAAAACAAGTTGTAACTATCCTTTGTCCCAATTACCACAAAATCATCATCCATTTGTCCCATTAAAAATACTACTCATGGTTTAAATGATCAGTCAATCAGTTCAGTTGTTCAGTCGTGTCCGACTCTTTGCAACCTCATGGACTGCAGCGTGGCAGGTTTCTCTGTCCTTCACCAACTCTCAGAGTTTGCTCAAACTCAGTCCATCAAGTCGGTGATGCCATCCAACCATTTCATCCTCTGTCATCCCCTTCTCGTGCCTTCAGTCTTTCCCAGCATCAGGGTCTTTTACAATGAGTCTGTTCATCACATCAGATTAAAACTATAGGTCTACATTAGATGCAAAGGAAGCATTCTTTCATCTAGCTCTCCTGACCCCTAGATGACCTTCTTGGTATTCTGTTTACTTAGGAACAGGTTTCTGGCCACCTGTCTTTATGCTCCCCCATGTATCAATTCTCCTGACCTCCTGGTGTCATTTGCTTAATACACTCTACATACATGGTCTCCTATACTACAATAGACTATACTGCAATTAAACATTTGCAAACTTAGCTGATCTCTTAACATTTCTTTTATAAGACAATCGTTTTATCCCTCCAAAGTAAGCTTCTTTTTCCATTCCTCTGAATAGCTGTCTCGAGCCATGTCTTCCTCTCAGTAGATGATTAGGTCTTCTAATTTCACTAAAATTCAGGTTATCAAGCATGAACACCCTCAACTTTCCTCACCTCTATCTTCATACTATGCTTTAAAATAGGCTTAAAAGTATGTTTAAATCATTTTTCCTCTTTCCCTTTTGTTTGTGAGTAACAAACCTGTGCCAGTGTTTTCTCTTCTGTCCTTTTGCTTTCTACTTCCTTGCTGGGTTTCCCTGGTGGCTCAGATGGTAAAGAATCTGCCAGACTATTGTCATCTGTTATTTTCTAACTATCATTGTCTCCAGTCTTGTCCCGCAACCCACCGATACATTCTCTTCAGTATAGCCAGAGCAATTTACCAATTGAGCCATGTCAGTCTTCTGTTTCCAATTCTTTGTCACCTTAAGATTAATATCTAAAATACTTGACATGGTGAACAAGATCCTTCCTAATCTGGCATGCATGCCACCATTCTATTTATTACAGTCATAGTCACTGTTTCCTAAGTGTAAAACACAATTTTATATCTTTGTGTTTTGCTCATGAATCTCTTATTCCCTTTATCTACAATGTCTTACCCATCTTCTGGACATAGTAAGTTCATAGTCATTCTACAAGACCAAGTTGAAATATTGCCTCCAAGTGAAATCTTTTCAAGTTTAACTCTAAGCAGCATTCAATTTCTATATATTAACATGGCCCTCTTGGCATATTTCTATACAGTGTCTCCACACTGCCTTCAATTATGTGTTTATGTGCCTTTATATCGTGTATAGACTGGTGAGCATTGTGTCCTAATCATGTTTGTTTCTTAAGTTTCTAGCATAGTGCCTGATGTGCACTGGACATTCAGTATTGCTGAATGAGCAACTACAAGAATTACAAGTGAGCAGAACAGGTTTCATTTTGGATAGTCTAGAATAACTTGATGCCTCAAACTCTAGACACTTGAAAAGATAACATTACAACAAAACTGTTAGAGTTCAAGATGCCACGTATAGTGGCAGAGATAATTATGGAATTGTTAAAGATGAAAAGCTGAGGCTTTCATGTTGTTGGTGGGGGAGTAGGGATGCAGGGATGGAAAGAGAAGCAGGGAGGCAAAATGAATGGCCAACAATGGTGGATCTCCTCTTCATCCCATGACTTCCACACACACTTTAGGTTTTTCTCTTTGTCATGTCCTGTAACATTCTTGGATGAATATTGGAAGTCACTATCTTTCAATTCTCTCCAGGAATACCTTCCCAAAGGGTCATGTTTACCACTTGACTGTGGTGTCTTTGAATGTTCTTCTTTGTGCTTCTCTATGGTAGAAACACCAAAAGGAGGATGGTTCAACTTACTCCCTTCCTCACCTGCTATGGCTTTATCCCATAGAGCATGCCCAAAATTTTTATTGAGTTCTGTCTCAAAAGACTATATAAATCTGAAAGCCCACTAAGAGATGTAACATGAGATTAAACTATGAGCTTCTAAACAAATGTATTGAAAGACTGCCCTATTTATTCATTTATTCATTAATTCAACAGTCAGATTAAGTGTACCTACTGTGTGCCATATCACAGACTATTCAGAAAAACATTCATCATGCCCTATGTGGATGTCATATCCTCATATCCTTTGAGATGATGCATTCCTCTTGCCTTTTAATTTTTAAGTAGTTTTTTAGAGTTTATTTACCAGTCATGTATAAGGGTGATTAAAGTTGGTGCTGCTTCTGTTTAGTGGCTAAGTTGTGTCTGACTCTTTGAGACCCCATGAACTGTAGCCCCCAGACATCTCTGTCCATGGAATTTCCCAAGCAACAATACTGGAGTGGGTCGCTCTTTCCTTCTCCCAGTGATCTTCTTGACCCTGGGATCAAACCCACATCTCCTCCTTGGAAGGTGGATTCTTTACCTAGGTGGTACTAATTGTTAGACCCAACAATCTTAAAAGTATCTGAGTAGAGATAATCTCAGGTAAAGTTTGACAAAAGTCTTACAAAGTAATTGATAAAATCATAAGAGGATATTTGACCATGTGGATGACCCTGATAATTTATGAACCTTCTCTGAAGATCTTTATTTAAGATCAACACCCCTGTAAAATGTTAGACAATAATTAACTTGGATCAGTTGATCTTTTTGAGATCCTTTGAACCCTAAGATCCTATGGTTAGAATCCATGTTTGACATTATAGATTCTAGGACAAACCTCTACTCAGCTCTCTGATCCCTTTTTGGCATCCCATTTTGGAAACCGAACAGTCTTTGGACTAATTTAAAGTACAGTGAACCCTCTTGTCATCACTGGTGATGGGGAATAACTGTTTTATATCAAGATTTTACAGTGCATAGGTATTTTTAGAGCTATGATTTTATTCATATTGTAATTTATCCTATTGTGTTGAGCTATTTCAAATCCTGTGAAAGTGCTGCACTCAATATGCCAGCAAATTTGGGAAACTCAACAGTGGCCACAGGACTGGAAAAGGTCAGTTTTCATTACAATCCCAAAGAAAAGCAATGCCAAAGAATGCTCAGACTACCACACAATTGCACTCATCTCACATGCTAGTAAAGTAATGCTCAAAATTCTCCTAGTCAGGATTCAGTGGTATGTGAACAACTTCCAGATGTTCAAGCTGGGTTTAGAAAAGGCAGAGGAAGCAGAGATCAAATTTCCAACATATGCTGGATCATTAAAAAAGCAAGAGAGTTCCAGAAAAACATCTATTTCTGCTTCATTGACTAGGCCAAAGCCTTTGACTGTGAGGATCACAACAAACTGTGGAAAATTCTGAAACAAATGGGAATACCAGACCACCTGACCTGCATCTTGAGAAATCAGTATGCAGGTCAGGAAGTAACAGTTAGAACTGGACATGGAACAACAGACTGGTTCCAAATAAGAAAAACAGTGCATCAAGGCTCTATATTGTTACCCTACTTATTTAACTTCTATGCAGAGCACATCATGAGAAGCATTGGGCTGGATGAAGCAAAAGCTGGAATCAAGATTGCTGGGAAAAATATCAATAACCTCAGATATGCAGATGACACCACCCTTATGGCAGAAAGTGAAAAAGAAATAAAGAGCCTCTTGATGAAAGTGAAAGAGGAGCGTGAAAAAATTGGCTTAAAGCTCAACATTCAGAAAACTAAGATCATGGCATCCAGTCCCATCACTTCATGGAAAATAGATGGGGAAACAGTGTCAGACTTTATTTGTCTGGGCTCCAAAATAACTGCAGATGGTGATTGCAGCCATGAAATTAAAAGACATTTCCTTCTTGGAAGGAAAGTTATAAGCAACCTAGACAGCATATTAAAAAGCAGAGACATTACTTTGCCAACAAAGTTCATCTAGTCAAAGCTATGGTTTTTCCAGTGGTCATGTATGGATGTGAGAGTTGGACTATAAAGAAAGCTGAGCACCGAAGAATTGATGCTTTTGAATTGTGGTGTTGGAGAAGTCTCTTGAGAGTCCCTTGGACTGCAAGGAGATCCAACCAGTCCATCCTAAAGGAGATCAGTCCTGGGTGTTCATTGGAAGGATTGATGTTGAAGCTGAAACTCAAATACTTTGGCCACTTCATGCAAAGAGCTGACTCATTGGAAAAGACCCTCAATGGACATGGGTTTGTGTAGACTCCAGGAGTTGGTGATGGACAGGGAGGCCTGGCATGCTGCAATTCTTGGGGTCGCAAAGAGTCAGACATGACTGAGTGACTGAACTGAACTGAACTGAATGAGCTATGTTATGACATTGACATTTATCCAAAGTGGATTTGCTGTTAGGAGAAGCCTCCATGGTCTTGTTTACACCCTTTTTCCTGCATAAGGTCTAGGAGTTGTTTTTTCCTCTTCCTTTACTATTGTCTGCATGCATGCTCAGTTACGTCTGACTTTTGTGACCCCATGAACTGTAGTTTGCCAGGTTCCTCTGTCCATGGGTTCTTCCAGGCAAGAATACCAGAGTGGGTTGTCATTTCCTCCTCTGGGGGATCTTCCCTACCCAGGGATGAAACCCGGGTCTCCTATGCCTCTTGCATTGTAGGCGGATTCTTTACCACTGAGCCATCTGAGATAATCTCCTAATTTTTGTGGTGTCTGCTGCTTTATAAAGTTTATTTACAACAGTTTTAGGTTTATAGAAAAATAAAGCAAATAGTTTTCACTCCCCCACACAGAATTTCTCTTCTTATTAACACCTTGCATTATTACAATACATTTGTTACAATTCGTGAACTTATATTGATTTGTTAACTAAAGGCAATAGTTTATTCAGATTTCCTTAGTTTTTACCTGATGTCATTTTTCTGTTCCAGGATCCCATCCATTTTACCACACTACAGTTACTTGTAGTATCTCCCTAGACTCCTTTTGACTCTGGCAATTCCTCAGATTTTTTTTGATGATTTGGACAGTTTTAAGGCACATAGGTCATGTATTTTATACGATGGCTTTTTATTGGAATATGTAGTATGTTTTCTTTCTGATTAGCCTACGGTCATGAGTGTTTGGGAGGAGGACCACAGAGACAAATACAATTTTATTCACAAATGATCACAGGTACGTATTATCAGCAGAACTTTTTGGTGATATTTACCTTTCATCACCTGATTCTGATAGTGTTTGTTAGGGTTTTCCACTGTAAACTCACTTCTCCCCTTTCTGTAGTATACGCTTGGGAAGGAAATCATTATGTGCAGTCCACACTCAGTGAGTAGAGTCCACTTCCTTGAAGGCAGAATATCACCACAAGTTATTTGGGATACTGCACAAGATATCTGTCTCTTCTCTCTCATTCATTTATGTACTTTATTGTTTTAAGTTTTAGTTTTGATTTTTTTAAACTTTTGACTGTGCTGAGGCTTTATTACTGCATGCAGGCTTTGTCTAGTTGTGGCGAGTGGGGGCTACTCTCTAGTTGTGGTGTGTGGGCTTCTCACTGTGGTGGCTTATATTGTTACAGATCTTGGACTCTAGCATGCAGGCCCAGTAGTTGTGGCCTGGGGAGTTGGCCTGCAGCATTTTGGATCTTACTGGAGCAGGGAATGAACCTGTTCATCCTGCATCGGCAGGCAGATTCTCAACCCCTGGACCACCAGGGAAGTCCACTCATTCATTTATGTATTCAGTCATTCATTTATATCAATGTGGACACAGGAATATTTATTTTATACTTTAGGTCCAATACTATTTTTTGTTGTTGTTGCTCCAACTTTGGATATCTTTCACTTGATTTCTATGATATTCTAACATACTGCCATCAATATAGGTTTTTTTTATGTACTTATTTTTTGGAACAAAGGGATGCTCCTGTTTTTTAATTTCCATTTCATTTTGTACATTCATCTCTTTGCTTTTAATCTTAGTGATTTATGTAGAAGTTGCTAGAATATCACAGATGACCAGAACAAACAGATTAATGGTTTAGAAAAGTGGAATGACCTTACTTCTTTACTAGTCTCTCATCTGTGACTTCAGATTGCAGTTAATAAGAATTCTTTTCATGCTTTATATTGATTTCCCCCAAATTTAAACTGTTTTCTATACTAGTAACCTGGATTTTGTGCATAAAATCTTTCATAAATTTACAAAGCCTTCTGTGAATTTTAAATTCACTGAATCAGTCTTAGTCTTTACAAAAATAACTAATATGTTTGTGCTCAGACATCATAGGCATTAGTTATAATTAATTAGTTAGAAGAAAACATTTTTCTCTATGAAATATTGAAATATGATATATTGTCTAAATAATTGAAAGGGCAATAATTGATTATGCCCTAATAGTAATTTTAAGGGAGATAATGGACATTGAATATGATAAATAAGACAGTGATTCTCAGTGGAAAAAAAAAACTTACTTTACATATACTGCCTGTGTATACAGATAGTGTTATTTACACATAAGTGACATTAGAGATGCTCATGATACTACAGTCTTCCCTCATAAGGCCTGTCAGCATTTTCATTGTAAACTTGCTTTTCAAGGGCATATAACATCTCCTCTAAAATTTCATTTGGGATTTAAACTTGCCAAACACAATTGCAGACTGTGAAAATTTCTTTTGATAATTGAATCAGAATCATTGTTTTTGTCCCAGTGCTTTGACTTGGGGAGAGCTACTTTCTTCCTGTGTCTTGATAAATGCTTGCTCTCTCATCTGAGAATGATGACTATTGAATGAGAACGTGGCCTTAAATTCTCTGAGTTTGATAGGTGGTGTATAATATCATAACTCTTTGATTCTACAAAAGGCAAATTCAAGCAGAGAATATGTTTCCTAAATGACAATGTTCTTTTTTTAATGGCCTATTAATGTAGTCCCTTTGGGCTGTGCTATACTCCTCTGTTGATTTCTCTGCAATAACCAGTTAGAAATTATAAATATGAAAAAAAGTTTATTGGCAATACTTAAAATATCTTCAAATTCTAAGGATGACTTTAACAAGAAAAATATAAAGACTATATTTTCTTCAAAATTACTAAAATTTCTAGAGAAACATAAAGTAAAATTTGATTAAAGGGAGAGATGCATCATGTTCTTTGCTAGGATATCTGAATATCTAAAATATGCCAAGTTTTCCAGTTTAATTGCTTTCAGTTCAGTTCAGTTCAGGGCGTCTGACTCTTTGCAACTCCATAGACTGTAGGATGCCAGGCCTCCCTGTCCATCACCAACTCCCAGAGTCCACACAAACCCATGTCCATTGAGTCAGTGATACCATCCAACCAACTCATCCTCTGTCATCACCTTCTCCTTCTGCCCTCAATCCTTCCCAGCATTAGGGTTTTTTCCAATGAGTCAGTTCTTTGCATGAGGTGGCCAAAGTACTGGAGTTT
The DNA here is from genome assembly GCA_007570785.1 of Antilocapra americana. Classification (NCBI taxonomy): domain Eukaryota; kingdom Metazoa; phylum Chordata; class Mammalia; order Artiodactyla; family Antilocapridae; genus Antilocapra; species Antilocapra americana. Next base: position 3,420,963 of record ML664659.1, on the reverse strand, counting down.
CAGCTTCAGCATCAGTCCTTCCAATGAACACCCAGGACTGATCTCCTTTAGGATGGACTGGTTGGATCTCCTTGCAGTCCAAGGGACTCTCAAGAGTCTTTGCCAACACCACAGTTCAAAAGCATTAATTCTTCTGCATTCAGCTTTCTTTATAGTCCAACTCTCACATCCATATATGACCACTGGAAAAACCATAGCCTTGACTAGATG
>ML664659.1:3386787-3420653 GCA_007570785.1 Antilocapra americana | reverse complement strand
CCTAAAGGAGATCAGTCCTGGGTGTTCATTGGAAGGACTGATCTCCTTTAGGATGGACTGGTTGGATCTCCTTGCAGTCCAAGGGACTCTCAAGAGTCTTTGCCAACACCACAGTTCAAAAGCATTAATTCTTCTGCATTCAGCTTTCTTTATAGTCCAACTCTCACATCCATATATGACCACTGGAAAAACCATAGCCTTGACTAGATGGACATTTGTGGACAAAGTAATATCTCTGCTTTTTAATATGCTATCTAGGTTGGTCATAACTTTCCTTCCAAGGAGCAAACATCTTTTAATTTCATGGCTGCAATCACCGTCTGCAGTGATTTTGGAGCCCAGAAAAATAAAATCAGCCACTGTTTCCACTGTTTCCCCATCTATTTTCCATGAAGTGATGGGACCAGATGCCATGATCTTAGTTTCCTGAATGTTGAGCTTTGAGCCAATTTTTTCACTCTCCTCTTTCACTTTCATTAAGAGGCTCTTTAGTTTTTCTTCGCTTTCTGCTGTAAGGGTGGTGTCATCTGCATATCTGAGGTTTTTGATATTTCTCCTGGCAATCTTGATTTCAGCTTGTGCTTCATCCAGCCCAGTGTTTTCTCATGATGTACTCTGCATAGAAGTTAAATAAGTAGGGTGACAATATACAGCCTTGACATACTCCTTTTCCTATTTGGAACCAGTTTATTCTTCCATGTCCAGTTCTAACTGTTGCTTCCTGACCTGCATACAGATTTCTCAAGAAGCATGTCGGGTGGTCTGATCTGGAGAGTCCCTTCTCCTTTAGAATTTCCCACAGTTTATTGTGATCCACACAATCAAAGGCTTTGGCATAGTCAATAAAGGAGAAATAGATGTTTTCTGGAACTCTCTTTCTTTTTCAATGATTCAACGGATGTTGGCAATTTGATCTCTGGTTCCTCTGCCTTTTCTATAACCAGCTTGAACATCTATAATTTCACAGTTCACATATTGCTGAAGCCTGGCTTGGAGAATTTTGAGCATCACTTTACTAGCATGTGAGATGAGTACAATTGTGTGGTAGTTTGAGCATTCTTGGCATTGCCTTTCTTTGGGACTGGAATGAAAACTGACCTTTTCCAGTCCTCTGGCCACTGCTGAAGTTTCCAAATTTGCTGACATATTGAGTGCAGCACTTTCACACCATCATCTTTTAGGATTTGAAGTAGCTCAACTGGAATTCCATCACCTCCACTAGTTTTATTCTTAGTGATGCTTCCTAAGGCCCACTTGACTTCATATTCCAGGATTTCTGACTGTGAGTGAATGTGAATGATCACACCATTGTGATTATCTTGGTCGTGAATATCTTTTTTGTATAGTTCTTATGTGTATTCTTGATTTAGGAAATTAAAATTTATGTTTCATATAAATTCAACACAAAGTTCTGTTTACTTATTGACTGTGATTCTAAAGTTCACTTTGGAAGAATAAAGATTTTAATAGTTAAAAATATGTTTAAAATATCAATAAAAATATTAAAATTTATCACCAAGTTATACTAATTATTAGTATGGTGAGGTTATAAAAATGAAAGGGTGAATTAAATGAAACAGATAGATTTGAAAAAGTATCATTCTTATGATTATAAAAGTCATGAACAATGGGAAAAAGAATGATTCAATAAATAATTCTTTGAAAGTTAGCCATTTAAGAGGTGAAGGAGTTTGCCATAAAAACCTCAGACTAGAGTCCACTTCATATTAGATGCCTAAATAACTTTTTGAAACATTGGAGTTAAATGTGTAAAAGTTTAGAAATGAAAACAAATACACCTGGCTATTTAATTTTATGATGAAGGGAAATCCCAAAAGAAAAGGGTGTTGGGTTTAAATCTGTCATAAACAACATTTGTTCTTAAAAAATACAATTAAAAACATGAAAAGGCAACTCAAAAACATGCAAAATATGTGCAATGCATATGACAGTGGTATAATATGTACAATAGATAAATTTCTCTTATAAGTATTAACAGAAAAGTGAGCACTCCTATAGGAAAAAGGCAAAGATCTGGGTAGGAAATGCAAAGAAATGCATGTCGACAATAAATATATGGAAAATACAGATTAAAAGCAGATTTTTTTGTTTGCCAATCATATTCACAAATATTAGGTCTTATGAAGTTCTGAAGACAGGCAATTTCCTATACTTATAGAAGAGAGTAAATATAATTTTTCTGGAAGCAAATAGCAGTATGTAAAAAACAATAAACTACTCAATTTCTGCTCCAAGTAGGTGCATCAAAATGTTGACCATTCACTTGCCTAAAACTCTCTTTTCTTTACTGCTAGATCGCTCCTCTTTCTGGGGGTTCACCCATATTTCAAATTTGTCCTCTACTGTTTTTTTAGTTTGAACAGGAGATACTATGCTGGTTCCTCAAACAACCCTCGATTGTTGCAAATGACTCAGCTTTGGGTTAAGACACTTAATCTAGCATGAAACAGAATAATGAGTGTAGGATTGGGTTCAGGCATACCCTAGCTTTGCCACCAGCTAGGTAGTGACTTTAGGCAAATGGCCTAACCTCTCTGAACCTTAGTTTGTTATGGATGAAAAGTTAACATATGTATAAAATAGTTTATTTCCTGGAATATAGCAGGCAACTCAAATGGTCACTATTGTTACTACTGTTGTATGTCAGAGACTGCAGGAGACCAATGAATTTCTAAAGAAATTATTGAGGTTTTTAGGAAAAGGTACTTTATTGTTATTATTAATATCTAGTGCTACCAGAAGGACAGAATGTGAACTGAGCTGCCAGTCTAAGTACTTAAGATATAAAAGAAAGAAGTAGCTCTCAGAAAATGTTCTAAGCAAGTGATTCTTAGAGACTTCATCCATTTCTTCCATTTTTCTATTCCCAGCATGAAGCACAGGTCCCAGCAGGTTTTAATATGCAAAGACTTGTTGATTAGGTGGATATATGGCTGACTGATGACTGGCTGGCTGAGGCATGACAAATCAAACCCCTGGTAACCAGGGAGTAGTGTGAAGGAGTATAGTACATGTGTGTCTGGAGAAGAGGGGCATGTATAACTGAGAAGAGAAGGAAAAGGTAAGACAAAGGGAGTTGCAGAATGTGAAAAGATATCTTCAGTTTTTTGAGTTATAGTCCTCATGAACTTTATGTTGTTTTCACACTCAACTAAACTAGCTGGGAACATACTGGAAGAAACGCAAACTCTTATGGACTCACTAATGGACTTGAAAATCCCCTCTTTCACTTCTACCCTCCTAGTGAAAATTAGTGACAAGATGACAAGACAAAGACTACTCCAGGGAGCTATTACTGAAGTCTGTGGGGATCCAGAATCTAGGCTAACAGAGCAAAAGGACCATGGCCAGAGTGACCTATTTTCTGAACTTTAAATTGGGACACATAGTCTGACCAAAGATTTTTTTAATAGATGAATGTATTTGTGGTGACAATCTAAAGAGATACATACATCATATGTCCTTTAATAAATTACCATTATTGGAAATAATAGAATTCTCTCATATCAGAGCTGTCCTAAAAATTTGGAAACATACGGTTGCCATGGTTTTTGGAATCTTTTAAAATATGAGGATTCTGAAGGACTTTCAAAAGATTCAATATTCTTACAGATTATGCACGTGTACATGCATGCACACTCACAGACATTTCTTTATTGTAGGAAGTCCTATCAGGGTTTCAGACTGGTAAATTTTTCTAAAGTCATGACCAAGGTACAAAAGCCCAGGTAGGACATGTTCAGCTTCAAAAGTGGTAGAGGGGAGTCGGGGCCAATAGATATGATGTTAAGCAGACTTGGCGAATGAGGGTAACAGAATCTAGACAGTAGGAATTCAGGAATAAAAAATGAGACTACAAGGGAGGGTTAAGCATTTATTGGGATTGGAATATGATAATTATGTATACTTTGTAAATTAACCAAGAAGTAGATACATTTGTTCAATGAGAAAGTTAATCTTTGTGGGAAGACCATAAGAGATGTCAGGCTTTATGAAAGATGAAAAGGGGCACCTATTCATTTGGCTCGAAAAGGGAATACTAGGATGAAAAGTGAAAGTATTAATCACTCACTTGTGTCTGACTCTGTGACCCCATGGACTGTAGCCTGCCAGGCTTCTCTGTGCATGGGATTTTCCAGGCAAGAATACTGGAGTGGGTTGCCATGCCCTTCTCCAGGGGATCTTCCTGACCCAGAGATTGAACCTGGGTCTCCCACATTATAGGCAGACTCTTTACCAACTGAGCCACCATGGAAGACCTACTAGGATGAGGAAGCTTTTAAAGACAAAGGTGATGTCCACCAGTCTTCATTCAGTTAGTGAATATTCTTGGTGTGCTTTCCATGTGCCAGATAGTGTTCTAAGCACCAGGGATTCTGTAAAATAGTAAAGAAGATCTTCCAAGTCCCTGCTTTCATGGAGCTTGTATTCTAATGGGAAGACAAACAGTAGATGAATAAACAAATGTAGGCATAATGTGTTAGGTATAAATGGTCTAAAGAAAATAACCCAAGACAAAGGGATAAAGAATGGTACAGTGCAGTAGGAATGAGTTTTGGCTATGATGGTCCTCAGGGTCATCCTTATTCTTGAGGAGGTGACACTTCAACAGAAACATGAATGAAGTACAGTCAGAAACCATACAAAACCTAGGGAGAAGAGACTGGCATTGCAAACAAATTGATTAATAAGTCAATATGCCCTGGGGTGGGGTTAAGCTTGGAGTATTAGAAGAACCGAAAGCAAGCCAGTGAGGTTGTAGCTGAGTGATTTTGAGGGAGGTAGGAGCAGGTTGTGTGGGACCCTGTAGGCCATGGTGGGGAATTCACTTTATGTTTGCCAGAAAGCTATTGAAGGCCTTGGAGCAGAGAAGTTATGAGATCTGATTTATGTTTTAAAAGATTACCCTGGTTGCTAGCTAGAAAGAGACTTGAGGAAGACAAGAATTGAAACAGTAAGGCCAGTGTAAAAGGTTATTGCCATAGCCTTGGTGCAGGCTGATAGTGGTGTGGATGAGAGCTTGGTGAGGACTGGTTAGTTTCAGAAGATGTTTTGAAGGTGAACTTGATACAATTTGCTGATCACTTGGCTATGGGATAGAAGGGAAAGAGGAACCAGGCAGGGCATGAGGTTTTTAGTCTGAGTAACTGGGTAAGTAGTGGTGCTGTTTACAGAGGTGGGGTTATAAAGGTGGGGAATCAAGGGACAGATTTTGAACAATTTGAGATCTCTCTTACCTAGTGGCCAATAGGAGTAAGCAGTTGGATACATGAGTGTGAAGTTCAAGGTGTGGTCAGGATTGAAGTTACAGTTTGAGGAGTGGCTACATAGTATTTAACTGTGGGACTGGACAAGATAATCTAGGGGATGAGTATAGATAGAGAAGAGCTCCCACAGATATGCATTCCATGGAAACTGCTGTCACTGAGATTTATTTGTTCAGTCAACACATGTTTTTGAATGCTTATTTTGTGTTAGGCACTGTGCTAATCTCTGGAAATATAGTGGAGAACCAAATACAACTTCTGTCTTTACAGACCTTAGAATGAAAAGCTACATGACTGATAAAAGGATCAGGACAAAAATGTCACCCAGAAAGATAGACTAAAACATTGAGCTTTACAAAGAATAAAACAAACATAACAATTGCTAAATCAATATGCTCCAGTTAAACCGGAAGACAGAAAATGAGTATTCAGGATATGTGTGGGGGTGGGAGATGGGGAAGCATGAGGAGATCAGAGTCAGGGACACTTCCAGGAGTGAGGCTAGGTATCTCTGGAGAACATATAGGCAAAGAAGCCTTGGATAGAAAATTTTGAGCCTATGGGAAAATATCTTTCTCACTCAGTGAAGGTATGGAATAGTACTACATTCACATTGTGCCAGAAAAGATAACCTAGAGTCACATTAGAGAAAAGATCAGGAAGTAATTGATCTGAGTCTCAAATAAGTGAGGCATGCTTCCATGATTATTCCTGCTTCTCATCTCAGCCTCCGGTGGTTCTTTGACATTACAGTAGTGTAAGGAGAGCATTTCATGGTGGGAAACTGGGGTTACCAAAACAGAAAGCCTGCACGTGATCCCTTACTGCCTCCACGTTGTCCTGAAACAGATGTAAATGCACAGCTGTCAGCTACAGAGAAAGCTCCTGAGGAAAGTCTCCATGGAGCAATAGATCTTCCTTTTATCATTTTCCTCTTCATGATGTTTTCTTTTCTCAGTCCCATGAAAAATCACATAATGGGATTTTTATTGTAACCTGTTTGAATGGATAGGACAATGGAGAAATATTGCAGCCAAGAAAGTGTTCCTGCAACTAAAGTAAGCTTATCTTAAAAATGTTTGTGGCAGAACATAAGCCACTATTAGAAATAAAATTTGGGCAAGATGAAAAATCATTCAAAATAAATTGCATATTGTTTATCAGAAATACTTGTAGCATACAGAAAGATTTTCATTATGATTATTGAGATCAAAATTGTGGCTATTATTTGATCAAAATGATCAAATATATTGTTCCAATATTACCAGCAAATTTTATTGCAAAAATAGTCCTTCCTCAAGAAAGGCCTCTGATAAATGGAGATTAAAAAAGACAGTATACTCAGATGTCACTGATTATCATCAGATATCTTGGCCTTTTCAACATGACCCACCCTTTTAATGAATGAAACATGGAATTTTACTCCATTACTTTAGAGGCATTTATTATCTTTGTATATTGTCCAGTATTTCTTTGTTGTTTGAAATCATTTAATTTTCCATCCACAGCCCTTTAGGAATTTTTTTCTGTACATGATTGATAAATATGAGAGCAGTATAGTGAAGTGTTTAAGCTCATGGCCTTTAGAGATTGATTTGAATCCTCCCATTGCCACTTATTACCTGTGTGACATTGGTTTTGGTGTTGGTTTCTTCATCTGTGAAATGGGAATAATAATAGTCCTTAATTTTTTTTATAGAGTTGTAAGTAATAGTTAATGCTTTAAACTAACCTAAACTGTAGCCAGTGTGCATGTGAATACTTACTAAGCTTCTAAAATATTTTGGATTAGATGGTAAACCATTTCATATCAGTGCTTGTGTTGTATCTCCCCAGCTAGACTACAAATACATTTTAATTATGGTAGCAATATCTTTTATGTTCTGTTTATTACCTTCAATGCATTGCTATTTCTGTATGTTTGCCATCGTCACAATGGATTTGGTTTGCAGATGCAACTACCATGAAGTAAATTATAAGAAAATATAGAGACCGCAATTAGGAAACACTGCCATCAATAAGCAAGTAATGAGGTGGGGTAAATGGAAAACATATTTTCTCACTAATAATTAATACTGATTATAATAATCCTATTTATCAAGTACCTACTTTACTGTGTTAGACACTATCTTTTATTCTTCACATTAATTATATGAATTAGAAAACTGAAACTCATAGAAATTTAGTAACAACTTTCAGGCCACTCAGATAGGAGTCACATTTATTGCTTACTAATTACATATACTCCTTTGGCTTATTCCTTTTTTAAAAAATCTGAGATATGATTCTTGGTTAAAACAGCTGAACTGAGTTCACATAACAAGTTTGCTTCTCACTAAACATGTGATAAGTTGGAATTCAGAGCCCATGTTTGTACAGAAAGACTCTATCTAAATGTAAACCTGAAGCTTCTTTGTAAAAGACTTCATCCTCTGTCATTTCCTGGGAGCTCTTGTCTCCAGAACTACAAAAGTTGATCATTTCCTACAAATCTTTAGTTACTGCCAACCCAAAATGATGCATCCTCTGTTATCATGCCCTAGGATTTGTCCTCTTTTTCCTCATAGGTATAAGTTATAACACATTTCTGCTTTTTCCACTCAGTGAGAATAATCTGGATGTGAAAACATTGTATTTCTCCATCTGTTTCAACACTTGGGCTAGTGACCACATTTTAATTAGTAAAGAAGTGGTCCTGAACAGAAAGAGAATGATCAATACTGTTGGTTCAAGTCCAGTTGTACTATAATGAACATCTTGGCTATAAACTGGATTCCTTTGATTATAGACTATATTCCTTTATAGTCTTGGCATTGGCAGATTATTAAACCAGTAAAAATCTCCTAGTTCTACTTTACTTGGAGCCAATAATTTCAAGAATTTTCCATTTCTCTCCTGACCACGTCAATTGCTATTCTTATGAAGTGTGTGTTGAGTGGAGGACTTGGTCAAGGTAGATGTAGAGATAGTGATAGATCAGAGAGTAGGAAGATCTCAATTGTACTTTATTCCCAAGTATCCTTAGTATAATATATTTTGCCTTATGTTGATTCAGTCACCTGAATAATGTGCATCTTTAAGGTTTCGATTACAGTTCCTTCATCATTTGCTTTTCTTCCAATTTGAGTATCATTTGCAAACTAGGAGATGTTTTCAATATCCTCATCCAAATAATTACATTCATATAAAAAAAATCTGTTAATGACACATTAGAGCTAAAAGCTTAATTGCTGAAAAATCAACTCTCAGAGCTAGAAAATTCGGTTAAGGTTCCATGGCAACAAGATCTATTATTAACTGTATAAATGTTATCTAATAACATTTTGAAATTAACGTGCTAGTTTAGGTACTTTCAAGACTATATATAAAGGTAAAGTGCTGTTTAAAAATAAAATAGTCTGTTTAAATGGTTTCTCTGGATGAAAATTTTGGAAAACTTCCAGTTTCTTCCAATTATTTTAATTCTTATCAAATTTTATGCTCATTTTTCTAACAGTTAATGAGAAAATGCTCCATTTCTTTTGAAATACAACAGCATTTGATATCCAAGTCTTATTTCTGTCTCACTTTTTTCTAAAGAAAAAAACTAGCAGAAAAGAAAAATGCAAATACAAATGTAACGAAGTAGAAAAGTTGCTATAGGATGTGTCTAAGAAGGGAATCCTGGAGAGCAGATCATCCTTTGAAGGAAAAAACTTTAGACATGAGAAAATATTTTTGCAATTTTAAAGTATGATAAGTATACAAAAGTATCTGAAGTTGAATGAAAGATATTACATGCTTATTTGCCGCAAAGAAGTGAAAACTGGCCCAGGTTAATAAAAATGAATGTAGGAAGGTTTTAAGAGTTTTTAGTAAGCACTTTATTCATATCAAAGCAAAAATGATTGAATACTGAAACTATTGAAGTTATGACTGAGAACTTCTAGTAAGCACATTGAACAGATGATTCAGAAGTGGGAAACACCACTGAGATTTTTCTCATTCCAAACAATGCCCATGCTACAGATGGCAAAACAAAGGCCCAGGGCTGGACAGTAATTTTTCCAAAGGCACACAGTAATTATAGCAACCTAAGCATCTGGAAGAATGCCAGGTTCCATTCTTCCAGAGCAGGAGGGGACATCATCATGAGAGATGATGATAGTATTCAAACACTGGGAGAAGCATTTATTGGAAATATTTTGTTTATTCATCATTATGCTGGTTATCAGAGGGGATCCCAAACAAAAAGACATAGTATTTGTCCATGAGAAGCTTTTTATCAAGTTGTAAAGACAAGGGTCTAACATATTTATAGCAGCACCTAGAGGACAAGTCCAAATTCAGGTAAAACATGAAGATCTAAAAGACTGCACAACGCAGACTAAGTACATATTGCTAGAGCAATTCTGAGTAAAGGTAGTTATGGGGTGAAATGACTAAAATATGACACTTCAGCTGCTGGTGCTATATCGATACTAAAGGAAAAGACTGAAAATTGACCTTAATATGAGTACAAATTTAGGTTAATATTAAAGAATAACTTTCACTAGGTACTTCTTGGGACTGAGGAGATGGCAAAGGAAGCATAGTAAGTTGTTCCACCTTACCTATGGTTTCAGTTACCTGCAGGCAACTCTGGTCTGAAAATAATAAATGGAAAATTCCAGAAATAACTCATGATTTAAATTACATGCTGTTCTAGTAGCATTATGAAATCTCATGTTGTCCACTCCATCTTGCCTGGAGGTGAGTCATGAGTTTGTCCAGAGCACTGGGCAGCCTTTTAGTAGCCACTTTGGGTATTGATCAAGAGGTAACCCTTATTTTACTTAATTATGGCCTCAAAACACAAGAGGAGTGATGCTGGCAATTCTGTTATGCCAAAGAGAATATATAAAGTGCTTCCTTTAAGTGACAAGGCAAAAGTTCTTGACTTCATAGGATGTGATATAGGTGGGTTGGGGTGTGATGTGATGTGACAGCTGTCTAAGCAGTAACTTACATATTAAAATGAGTTTTATGTTTGAGCAAGTAGGCTAGAAGGGCCAGCCTTGAGGAGTCAGGCCCAGGGTGACTAACTTTGGAACAGGTAAAGTAAAGACAGAGTTGTGAAGACGTGCTGTTAAAAAAAAAAATGGTGATCCAACTGGCTGTCTTCTCTCTGCCTACTCTGGAATCATGGAAGAAGCACTGACTATATTACCTTCCAGTCTTAGGAGTTAATTACATAAGCAGCCCTGTCAACATTATGGCTTTCCAACAAATTCACTGAGGTTTCTGAGGGAGAAATGTCCACATGTCTTCTGGAAGTTGTCTAGAATTTTAAAGATTTCCTACTCAATCTGAAGCAAATCCTTACAGTGCTTAATCTAAGCAATGTGATAAGATCATGACCTTTTCAGAAATGCCTTTGATGTCAATCCTAATTCAGCTAAATTTTATATGACAGAGTAAGAATGAAACATTGTAAGCTAGTTTGTCAAGCATCTCAGTAATCTCTTGTGGCAATAATCTGCTACAACTCAGCTCTGCAATGACGGGGACTGGTGAGTGATGTTCTTTGACTTGGAAGGAACTTATTAAGTATTTGACCATTGATTAATGAAGTAAAATTTCACTAAGTAGACCTTGAAGTGAAGTAGACTGAATAGAAACCTTGCAGGCATCAGTCCCTCCTGCCCACTATCCATACTGTGATTTATTTTGAAAATGATGACTGTTTATGGCTACAATGACTCAGAAAAACCAGTGTTGAAAATCAACAGATACAGAGATGAAAAACATTGTAGGTAACCCCTATCTTGAATTTTAATCATCATTATAGAAGTGAAAAAAAAGGGGACCTATAAAGGATTAGAATTGTGAAAGCCCATTTTTCCTCAAATGACCATTATGATGTATAAATTTAAAAGCTGTGCTATCATTTTTAATAGTATAAACATAAAAGATCAAGGATATTGAAATTGCATTTTTATTTTTTCAGGTACACTTTATGATTGGCCATAACAGCAAAGTAAGTATATGATATTTTTGAGTTGATCATCCATTAAGTTTTAGAATGCTTTTAATCTCTTCTTCATCAATGTGTTCCATTTTCAGAAAGACAGTAGATATTACAGTTCAGAAACTGAAGAAATGGGATTATTTTGGTCATTATTACTTTTTGTTAATATTTCCTTAAGTTATCAGGTTTCTTTCTGTTAAAATTTCCCTCTGTATTCACAAAGATTATTGAGTGTTTAGAGGATTGACAGCATACAGCATACTGGTTTTTCTGCCTCTTGTTTTCTGCCTCAAAGTGATACACAGGGTACAATCTGAAATATTTCATACTCTTGTAAACTATCATCTCATGAATTCTTATTGAGGCTTGTTTGTCATTAGAAACTCTTTTTTTATTGTCCAGGTTAGATTTTAACATACCATTCCAGACTATATATAGTTTTTGAAGCTTCTTTCTAGAGCTAATCTCTCAATGTGATCATAAGGTAAATGACCAAAAAATTCCCCCTTTATTATAACATTATGAACATAATGTAACATTCATAATTGTCAATACCAAATGAAATGTAAAATCAAGGTGGCATGAAAGCTTCCGCTAGAAATGGAATGGTTACCAGTGTTGCCTTGCAGTTTCTTCCCTAGACTTTGAACACTTTTTGTTCATTACAGCCCCTCAGACTTTGAATACCACAGCCCCAAACCTTGCTTCTTGACAGTCACTGTGTGGCCAACCCATTTACCAAGAATTACAATTTCTTTAAAGACAAAGTGAGAAGATACTAGTGTGATAACACAAAGCAACTCTTCATGACTTGGTGCCCAACAGGTCCCCTTATAAATTACTGCCATATAATAGGAGATGGCAATTCCTGCATTACTACCACTAAAAGATAAATCTATGGAATCAGGAGGGAGGGGGGGGGTTCTGGAGGGGGAGCATATGTAAACCCATGGCGGTTTCATGTCAATGTATGGCAAAACCAACACAATATTGTAAAGAAAATTTAAAACAAAAAGATAAATCTATGATGCATTATTCTGGCTTTTATTGTCTCTTAAAACATCATCAGATTGAATTTAGAATAGCAAGGATATAAAATAAATACACAGGACACCCTTCTCATAAAGTAGAGAAAAGCCAGCCTTCTTTGTGCCCGAGTGCTCTAATGTCAAAATGGAATGACAAGTCTGGGCAACTTCTTGTTTCAGCACACAAAAAATGTAGACCTGTTTCATCCTTTATTTTAAAGAATGCAGAGCCAGTTTGTAATAGAAGAAAGAAAAGAGAAAGAAAAGCCAATGTTTCAGTCCTACTGCTATCACTAACAAGCTGTATGACCTTTAACAAGTCACTTAAGTTCTCTGAGCCATAGTTTCCTCCTCTGTAAATTTATATGGTTAAATTAGATGACCTTCAGGTTCCCTTTTCATTTTAATATCTTACAGTCTAATATGATTAATGCCCATAATACCATATGTACCTTATTTATAATTATATGTACCTTAGTTGTATGACATGACAGCAATATATGACTACAGAGCTAGCGATGTTTTGAAGATGAAGAAGACAATGTGGCTGCTGAGGCAGGCTAATAATAATAGTAGTAGTAGTACTTGTATATTATTAATTCACTTAACAAATATTTATTGAACACCTGAGTGTTACATCAGTAATAGGTGTAGAAGTGAAAATAAAATATCCACTTTCCCTTCACATGTGATAGTGAAGGATATGGTTCTATAATATAGAAAAGTCCTGATTAACTAGATACTTAGGGAAAGGGATGTTAATTGAGGCTTTTAAAAAATTAAGTAGTACAGCTATCTTTTATTTCAGTCTTTGTGATTAAAACATTTTATAAAACTGTAGTCCATTTTGCTACCTTAGTGAACATAATTTAGTTTTACTTTAGTATTTGGGGTATTTTTTAAGGGTCTCAAGTTCATAATTATGAAATGAGTCCTTATTGTCCAGAAAAAGTAAGAGCTTGTGATAAATAGGACCAGACCATTTCTTAGGAGATTAGTTTGTTTTTCTTTAAGTATTCATACATTCAAAATGCCCACTCACTTAATCACCATCTTCCTTTTTCTCATAAAAGTTGAGTATAGAACATGAAATAAAATGTTTAATTAGTTGGGCATCAGGTAATTAAAGTTTTACTCTACATAAAATCCTGATTAGTAACATGGGAAGCTGGTTGTTTCTGGGGGGAGTTAGTACACTCAGCTTTCAGTGTCAGATTTGGTTAGGAACATGGGCTGACTACATGATGGCATCTTGAAGAGATCAACCAGAAAGGTAAAGGTAAGGCATGCTGGGTTACTGATTTTTTACCCAGCTTTATTGAAATATTATTTTTTTTTATTCTGGAGGGGGAGCATATGTAAACCCATGGTGGTTTCATGTCAATGTATGGCAAAACCAACACAATAAAGTAAACAAAATTTAAAAAAAAGACATGAGGGAAATGAAATATAATTGACATATAAGATTGTATAAGTTTAAGACATATTCTGCAAAATGGATAAAGGGATTTGAAATATTGAGGTTGAGGGAATTCTCTCCTGGTCCATTGGTTAGGATAGTGCTGTCACAGCTATGGCCTGGATTCAATCCCTAGGATGGGGAAATAAGATCCCACAAACTATGAAGGAGGTAGATCTATCTTTCATCTATTTGAAGAGCTCTCTTGTGGAAAGGTGAGTAGAATCCCACTTGGAAGGGATCTGAAAAGTTATCTATTCCAATACCTCCCCTTCTATATATCCATAATATATATATATATATATATATATATATATATATATATATGCACAAATATATATAAAATCAGTCAGTCAGTCAGTTCAGTCACTCGGTCGTGTCCAACTCTTTGTGACCCCGTGGACTGCAGCACGCCAGGCTTCCCTGTCCATCACCAACTCCCAGAGCTTGCTCAAACTCCTGTCCATCGAGTTGGTGATACCATTCAACCATCTCATCCTCTATCTTCCCCTTCTCTTCCTGCTTCCAATCTTTCTCTGCATCAGGGCCTTTTCCAGTGAGTCAGTTCTTTGCATCAGGTGGCCAAAGTATTGGAGTTTCAGCTTCAGCATCAGTCCTTCCAATGGATATTTGGGATGGAGGATATATAATATCCTCATATATATTCTATGCTATCCCCTTATATATATCCATATAATATTTGAATCCCTTCTACAGCATTCCACCAAATGAGATCATCTGGAGAACTTCTGCCGCAGCCCATTCCACCCTTGCTAGCGCTTTCTCTAGTTGGGGCAAGTTAGGGCTACTCTTCACTGTGGCACATGGGCTTCTCACTGTGGTAGCTTCTCTTGTTGTGGAGCAGTGGCTCTGGAGTGTGGGCTCAACAGTTGTAGTGCATGGGCTTAGTTGCTCTGTGTCATATGGGATCTTCCCAGATCAAGGATAGAGCCTGTGTCCTCTGCACTGTCAGGTGCATTCTTATCCACTGTACCACCAGAGAAGTCCTCACATCATTTTTAAAATTTTATTTTTCAGCCATGCTGCATGTGTGAGCTTAGTTTTCTGACTTCATGTTGAACCCACACCTCCTGCATTAGAAACACGGAGTTTTAACCAGTGGACAGCCAGAGAAGTCCCCTAATATGTCCTTATACTCATAGCTTGTAACTCTTTTAAATAATTTATAATATTTTTATCATGTTTAGGTTTTATGTATTTGCCCAGCTGAAACGTGAACTCGAGGTTAAATAATGTCTTGTTCATATACATTTCCAATGGATTTAACATATTTGAAACAAATAATGTATAAATGATATATAAAGTAGTATTTTATTTCATTGGTCATAAACTTCATTCATCAGTTTCATCGGATATTACATAACTTTACATTCTGGAAAAGTGATTCATTCAATCCATAACTTCTTTTGTTAGATTCCATCATATCCTTTTCTTTTCAACCTCTCTCTTTCTTGACTAAAGAATCCTTTTTGTTGTTCATTATTCTATTAAGTTTTTTTTCTGGATCTTTTCCATATCTGTCATGGAGCAGAACAGTGAGCAGGAATAATTGGGGTTGAAGTGTGAAGAGAGAGGCACTGTGGCAACTGATAGCACCATTCATCCTAGGTAAAAATTCTAAACATTGTTATCAATACTTCTTTTCATTCTTGCTTGCTTTCCCCAGATCAACTTCTAATTCTCACTGTTTCACATAGCAATTGTGATTAATTCCAGGTCAGTGGCTTATTATTAGTTTGTCTTTCTTTGCTCAATAATGTAAATCCAGGGTGTATATTTTAGTGTGTGGTACTAGAACGTTAATTCTTACTCTTCCATTTGCTTAGCACTGCATATCAATTCTGAATCAACTTTTCACTGGAATTTATGGAAAATTAAAGGATATTTCAAAGGCAACTTTTATTCTCTCAAAAAAGGGAAGATAGGATGAGAAGGAAAAGCATAAAGGTTGAATGGGAGCCTGAAGTCAGTTTCTTTGGTAAAAGTTTGAAAACAAAAACCATCTCTTTCTGAAGTGAAAAACAAAACAAAGACAAGAAACAACCACCTAGAGAGGCCATTTCAAACTTTGGCAGCATTAAGAAAGCTGTGGCCTGCTACCTAGATTAGACATGATAGAAGTTTGCCTGCCTCACCAGTCTTTGAATAGCAATTCCTTTTGATGACTGAACTTCAGTTACTGAAAGCCCAGATAAGTGATAACAATAGATCAACTGGAACCCAAGAAATGTTGAGCAGAGATGAATGATTTTTAAAATACAGGGAAGCAATAGGAAAATCTTTCATTAAATAGACTTTATATATTTCCCCTTCCCTGTCAACAAATAGCATTTCAAATTCTTTACCCTAGAGTCTCTGGCAAAGTGTCCCTTACCCAGAAGGCTCCAACATGATAAACTGAAATCTGTTTGAACAGCAATGTTATTTGGGGAATTAAATGCTCTAAGATACTTGGGGAATTGTTCATATCATTGTGTGTTTTTATGAGATTGGATTTTCCCCCAGACTTGTTGACTTGTATTCTAAGGAAAATGAACCCTATCTATGGGAGGTGTTGAAGGAAGAATGAACTGTTAACATTTGGTGTGCATCTCTGTAAACCAATGTACTATTATGGTGAGAAGTGAATGTTGATCTCTGAGTTGTCATTTCTTTTCTTTTTTTTTTAATTTTGTTACAATGTTGTGTTAGTTTCTACTGTACAGTAAAATGAATCAGCCACATATATACATATATATCCTCTCTTTTTTGGATTTCCTTCCCATTTAGGTCACCACAGAGCACTGAGTACAGTTCCCTGTGCTGTACAGTAGGTTCTCATTAGTTACCTATTTTCTACATAGTGGTGTATATATGCCAGTCCCAATCACCCAATCTATCCCACCCTCCCTGAACTGCCATTTCTATTTCTGAGAAAATTACATTCAAAAGTCACTGAAAATGAAGCATTTATGCCTTAAATCCTACATCTATAAATACTGTTACGTTTGGGCCTTTTAGTTTTTCCTTATGTGAGATAGTTCCGCCTTTAAGTAAATGACACATTTAGGTTCAAATATGTAAGTTGAATCAAAAACTAGAAGGAGCTATTCTAATTTGAAGAAACCCTACTTGGGGAAGAAAATTCATAGCAATAGCAGGTTCACTCCTCTTCTGTGGTCTTTTAGGGCTTCTGACCTTCCCTCTCAAGCATAGAATTTTGGCTCCAAGTTCCTTTTCTGCTTGTCCTGGTATTTACTATGCTAAGAGGCAACTCTTTAAAGGATAGTATGAATTTCTACCAAATTGAATTAATGTTATAAAAAATGGACCTGAGTTTAAACCAACCAGCTAAACACCAAACAAGAGACCACTTAAAGTGATTAGAACCAGAAATAAAACTGCTAAGTTGCTTCAGTCATGTCTGATTCTTTGTGACCCCATGGACCATAGCCCACCAGGCTCCTCTGTCCATGGGATTCTCCAGGCAAGAATACTGGAGTAGGTTGCCATTTCCTTCTCCAGGGGATCTTCCCGACCCAGGGATCAAACTTGAGTCTCTTATGTCTACTGCATTGGCAGGCGGGTTTAATCACTGAACTTAAAGTTCTTAGCATTCTCTGAATTGTATTTGAAACATGGCAATATTTCATTCAGTGTAATTCACTGACTCAAACTGGCTTATTTTCATACTTTGTTCCTTAGAAAAAAATCATAAGGTATGCTTTAAAAATTGACACAATGTAATAGAATTATAGTATATTTTTAGTCTAAAAATGACCTTAGAGGCTAATCTGACTGCCTCCTTTCTAAGATGACAAAATAGAGACCCAGAGAAAATGGACTAAAGCAAGTCTTATGTAACCTTGGTGTTCTCTCAGTTCAGCGATCTTTCCAACACTGCAAAATGTTCCCTATGTAGTCAACTCTTTGGGGATTATAACTTAAAGAGAACAATAATGAAGGACATAAAAAAATCATCAGTGATTTTCTCTTCTTCATTAGAGTAAATAGCTATGTTCAGAATTGGGCAAATTGGAAGGAGGGTCTCTGGGCTAGAACTGGGGAAGGTTGTCCCAGACCCTCTGAGTTTCAGAGAAAAGCTGACCCAATCAGAAATTTATCCTTGGATTACCCTTCATTTAGTACCAATCTTGTATTCTTTAGTTCCCAGTTTCCCACCAGTTTGCCCTCTTTAAGGCATAGACTTAGGCTTGAAAAAGTCTTTCTAGGTATGTAAGTCATCAGCTCCTGTCATTTGAGTCCACAGCTTTCTTGACAAGTGGCCATTACGTACATGCAGGGATGACATATTTCATGCTGTTCAGCCATCCTCATCACTCTCTTCTGAACATGCCCTCTTTGGTCCATGGGTTTTTTAAGACAGGGAACCCACAGTTGAATATAACACTCTAAGGAATAGTTTGGGCAGCCCAAATTAGATCAAGACTATCATATTTCTTGTCCTAAGAGTCTACGTTTCCATTCACATAGCCTATGCTCACGTCAAACATATCATCCTGCCAACTCATTGTGCTTACAGTCAACTAGAATCTCCTAGTCTCTATACAGAGGACTGTTTTAAAACCAATTTCTCCCACAGTGTACTTATGTAGTATCAGTTCAGTTCAGTCGCTCAGTCCTATCTGACTCTTTGCGACACCATGAATCACAGAACACCAGGCCTCCCTGTCCATCACCAACCCCCGGAGTCCACACAAACTCATGGCCATCTAGTTGATGATGCCATCTAACCATCTCATCATCTGTCGTCCCGTTCTCCTCCTGCCCTCAATCTTTTCCAGCATCACGGTCTTTTCCAATGAGTCAGCTCTTCACATGAGGTGGCCAAAGTATTGGAGTTTCAGCTAAAATATCAATCCTTCCAATGAACACCCAGGAATGATCTCCTTTAGGATGGACTGGTTGGATCTCCTTGTAGTCCAAGGGACTCTCAACAGTCTTCTCCAACACCACAATTAAAAAGCATCAATTCTTCAGCACTCAGCTTTCTTTATAGTCCAGCACTCATATCCATACATGACCACTGGAATAACCATAGCCCTGACTATATGGACCTTGGTTGGCAAAGTAATGTCTCTGCTTTTTAATATGCTGTCAAGATTGCTCATAACTTTCCTTCCAAGGAGTAAGTGTCTTTTAATTTCATTACTGGAATGATCATCTGCAGTGATTTGGGAGCCCAGAAAAATAAATTCTGACACTGTTTCCACTGTTTTCCCATCCATTTCCCATAAAGTGGGACCGGATGCCATGATCTTAGTTTTCTGAATGTTGAGCTTTAAGCCAACTTTTTCACTCTCCTCTTTCACTTTCATCAAGAGGCTCTTTAGTTTTTCTTCACTTTCTGCCGTAAGGGTGGTGTCATCTGCCTATCTGAGGTTATTGATATTTCTCCTGGCAATCTTGATTCCAGCTTGTGATTCATCTGGCCCAGTGTTTCTCATGATGTACTCTGCATTGGAGTTAAATAAGCAGGGTGACAATATACAGCCTTCACCTACTTCTTTCCCTATTTGGAACCAGTCTGTTGTTCCATGTCCAGTTCTAACTGTTGCTTCCTGACCTGCATACAGGTTTCTCAAAAGGCAGGTCAGGTGATCTGGTATTCCCATCTCTTTCAGAATTTTCCACAGTTTATGATCCATACAGTCAAAGGCTTTGGCCTAGTCAATGAAGCAGAAATGGATGTTTTTCTGTAACTTTCTTGCTTTTTTGATGAACCAGCAGATGTTGGCAATTTGATTTCTGGTTCCTCTGCCTTTTCTAAAACCAGCTTGAACATCTGGAATTTCATGTAATGCTGAAGCCTGGCTTGGAGAATTTTGAGCATTACTTTACTAGCATGTGAGATGAGTGCAATTGTGTGGTAGTTTGAGCATTCTCTGGCATTGCTTTTCTTTGGGATTGGAATGAAAACTGACCTTTTCCAGTCCTGTGGCCACTGCTGAGTTTTTCAAATTTGCTGGCATATTGAGTACAGCACTTCACAGCATCATCTTTCAAGATTTGAAATAGTTCAACTGGAATTCCATCACCTCCACTAGCTTTGTTCACAGTGATGTTCCTAAGGCCCACTTGACTTCACATTCCAGGATGTCTGACTCTAGGTGAGTGATCACACCATTGTGATTATCTGGGTCATGAAGATCTTTTTTGTACAATTCTTCTTGCCACCTCTTCTTAATATTGTCTACTTGTGTTAGTTCCATACTATTTCTGTCCTTTATTGAGCCCATCTTTGTATGAAATGTTCTCTTGATATCTCTAATTTTCTTGAAGAGATCTCTAGTCTTTCCCATTCTATTGTTTTCCTCTATTTGCACTGATCGCTGAGGAAGGCTTTCTTATGTCTCCTTTCTATTCTTTGGAACTCTGCATTCAAATGGGTATACCTTTCCTTTTCTACTTTGCTTTTTCCTTCTCTTCTTTTCACAGGTATTTGTAAGGCCTCCTCAGACAGCCATTTTGTTTTTTTGCATTTCTTTTACTTGGGGATGGTCTTGATTCCTGTCTCCTGTACAATGTCATGAACCTCCGTCCATAATTCATCAGGCACTCTGTCTATCAGATCTAGTCCCTTAAATCTATTTCTCACTTCCACTGTATAAGCATAAGGGATTTGATTTTGGTCATATCTGAAATGGTTTTCTACACTGTCTTCAATTTCAGTCTGCATTTGACAATAAGGAGTTCATGATCTGAGCCACAGTCAGCTCCCAGTCTTGTTTTTGCTGACTGTATAGGGCTTCTCCATCTTTGGCTGCAAAGAATATAATAAATCTGATTTCAGTGTTGGCCATCTGGTGATGCCCATGTGTAGAGTCTTCTCTTATGTAGTAAAGACAATTTTTAATGCAAATGCAAGATTTTATATATCTGTCTATGAAATTATAGCATGTTATATTTGGCTCATAGTTCCATCCTGTCATGAGTTTGGGCGCATCACAATTGTGTTATTCAACATGTTAGCTATTCTGAATAGCTCTGTGTCATTGAAAAACTACTTCCTCACCCTGGAATGCATTAAAAAATTGTTAAATAGGATGCAGGTGAGGGGCTTGCTAGACACAAATTAACCAAGTTAAACCTTGGTGTGGTTGTTCATTCATTTAAGAATTAAGTTAATTGGCACCATCATTTGTCTCATGTGTTGTTTAAACTCAGCCAATAGTACATCATGAAAGACTTTGAAAATGCTTTTCTGAATATGAAACACTTACATCTGTTTATTTCCCTGTTCTGTCAGTTAGTCAGCCTACTCAAAAGGAAAGTGAAGTTAGTCTGTTAAGACATATTCAGAGTTTATCTGCGTTAACTACTGGTACTGGATGCATCCTAGTCTCAGAACTAAGTCAGTAATCTCAGAAGTCTTCTGTGAGAGCCAAGAAACATCAAGTGCTTTTATTAATAATACTTCTTTCTCATGAATCCTGGGCTCCAGTTTATTCTTATTAATGATTCTGTTATTCTTTTAAGTTCAAAAATAAATCTCTTTGACAGAAAAGACAGATACAAAATAGGGGTTATCTACTTATTGATTCCAAGATTGGTTTGACAACTACCATCATATTCATATTCACTCATTTTTTTTATCATGCACTGGAGAGACCTTAAAAACCCTCCATTCCTGAATTTTTTGGCCTTCATGTCTTTCCTAAGTTATATTAGCTTTAGCTAGTCACACCCTGTTCTTTACTATATGGTGTTATTTTCATCTTTTAGCATCACCTTTGAAAAATTCTGACTTTGTGAAAAAGCCCCCAATGGTAGCCATATCTTAATCTGAAGGAAATTCCCCTTTTATCTCTGGTCAGTGGTACTAAGATGATGATGATGAAGGTTATGAAAATGACAATGACAGCAACAAAAGTATTATA
The DNA here is from genome assembly GCA_007570785.1 of Antilocapra americana. NCBI lineage: Eukaryota > Metazoa > Chordata > Mammalia > Artiodactyla > Antilocapridae > Antilocapra > Antilocapra americana. Next base: position 3,398,988 of record ML664659.1, on the reverse strand, counting down.
GGAACTGACAGCTATTAAGCAATTACCAGGTGCCAAGAACTATTCTTAGTTCATTCAGACTGCTATAACAAAGTACCATAGACAGATGGCTTATAAGCAGCAGGAATGTATCTCTCACAGAATTGGAGGCTGGGAAGTCCAATATCAAGGTGCCAGCTGACTCAGGTCCTGGTGAGGGCCCACTTCTGGATGTGCCCTCACATGGTGAAAAGGGCAAGAGAGGTCTCTGGGGTTTCTTTTATAAGGGTACTAATCCCATTTATGAGGATTCCACCCAAATGACTTAATCTCCTCCCAAAGACCTCACCTCCTAACATGGTCCCATTGGGGTCAAGATTGCAGCATGAGTTTTCTGAGGGTGTGAACTTTCAGTTCATAACATATGTTGCAACCACATGGACTGTAGCCTGCCAGGCTCCTCTGTTCATGGGATTTCCCAGGCATGAATACTGGAGTGGATTGCTGTTTGCTACTCCAAGGGATCTTCCTGACCCAAGAATTGAATCCACATCGTTTACATTTCCTGCATTGGCAGGAGAGTTCTTAACCACTAGTGCCACCTGGGAAGCCTGTCATAACATATTCCAAGTGCTTTTCCTGGGTTAATTCTTAATTTTTACAACCCTTTGAGATAAATTCTATCATCTGCATTGCACATATGAGCAATATGATGGCACAGAGAGGTTAAGTACCTTTCCCCGGATCCTAAAGTTAGTAAGTCTCAGAGCTGAAAGCCCAACATTCAGATTCCATAGCCAGGGATCTAAACCTTTACTGCTTGAGAACACAGGTCAGACAGACACTGAAAGGCTGAATTGTCAAAGGAATTATGATGAAGTCTCAGAACATCTTACGGCGAACTTGTGGGGTGTACAGAATTAGTTTTGACATGCCTCATCTCCTCTTCTACACATTTAACTACCCTACAGCTTCTCGTTGCCAACCTCTAGGTTTTCTCCACTTGTAAGCTATCCTTAGATCTTCAGCTAAATTGTAAAATTCTAGAGAGTATGGTTTATGTTTCCTGCATAGTATAGCCAAGCACAATGTTAAATATGAAGTGTATGTGAAATCCTTGTGGAATTAAATAAGTGACAAACTTTGGAACTCATTGTTTAAAAAAATATAATGGGTTGTGTTCTAGAAGAGGTATGTGTGCACATTCAGGAGCTCAGATGCATTCTCAAGTGAGCTCTGATTAGTGAAGGGAAACACAATATTTGGTAAAGAGCAGTGCTCAGTGACTGTCTGCTAAATGAATAAATGAATGAGTCAGAGAGGCAGAGAGTTTCCTTGAATTAAGATCAATATCAGCACACCCCCACCCCAGCCTTATTTCTGCAAATTATATACTCTTTTGAACCATTAACTAATGATGCAGTATGCTAAAGTCTTTTATTCAGGTCTGAGTCATAGTGATTATGCTAGCAGTTTACTATACTATTTCATTACAAGTTCAATTAAAAACGTGAGTGTGTATCTGTATGGGATGTGTGTTTGTATATATAATCTCCAAAGACAGATAAGAATATTATGTGTCTTTTGTTTGAGTAAACAGATCAACTTGTAGTCTCTTTCAGCTAGGTGAATACAGTTTATTATCTTAGTATCTGGGTAAATCTTGAGGTGCAAATTGACTCAGACCTATTCAAATTTAATACCAGACTTTAGACAAATCCTTTCATAGCAAAAAATAAATGGAGAACATATGATGTCTTAGGTCTTTTATATATAATTATATGGTTCCCAGAGGGGAGTTATAATTGAATTATAAGCTGCCTCATGAGTATTCTAGCCAGTGTTTAGAGAACCGCGAAGCAGAGCTGAGCATTTTTTTTTCACCAGCTAGAATGTGAACAAGACACCCTATAATTCAATTATAACTAGCCTCCAGGAACCATATAATCATATTATAAAGTAGTTTGGGGAAACCGCATGTTTTTCCAAACGTTGTATATGTTTAAATGATAATTTGATAATTCTAGTTTCCCTCTCACCTTTCCCAAGCACACAGGTATGGGGATACCTTCTGTGACCTTATTCTTGTGTACTTCAAAAAATTTTTTGAAATAAATTATCATCCTAGGAAGGCCTTAGCTTACTGTTCTTTGATTTTAGGACCTGCCACATAAACTCTTTGGACCTCAGTTTTCCCAACTATAAAAAACTAAGATTCAATTTAGATGATATTTAAAATACTTTCCAACATAAACATTCACTGGGTCTAACATTAGTCATGGTTCTTCAAAGTAGAAGACCAATAGGATGGACTGACACACACACACACACACACACACACACACACACACACACACACACATATAGTGCATTGGCCAGAATGTTCATTAGGATTTATATGTAAGATATGAGAAACCTGATTAACTATTTGGCCAACCCAACATAAAGTGAGAGAGAAGGAGAGAGAAAACAAGTGCACGAATGTGGGAGAAGGAGTTTAAGAATTGGTTCACAGAATTGCAGGAACTGGCAAAATCTGCAGGGTAGACTGGCCGGCTGGAGACCCAGGGTGTTGCAGCAAGTCTGGGAGCAAAATTCCTTATTTCTCACAGTATGACAGTCTTTTCTCTTAGGTCTTCAGCTGGTTATATTATGGAAGATAATCTGCTTTACTCAAAGTCTACTGATTTAGATGTTAACCACATCCACAAAATATACTTCCACAGCAACATCTAGACTGGTGTTTGACCAATAAGTGAGTACTATGGCCTAGCCAAGTTTACACATGAAATTAACCATCTGTATAGCAAGATACTCTTGCACTGTTCAGGCTCTGCTTCTTCAAATTGTAGATTATCTTTTAGGAACTTGAATGTAAATTGGAAAGGTGAAACTTTAGCTCTGAAGCTTTGGTATAATTCAACATTGTCATGAATATAATATATGCAAGTAGCTACTTGTATTTCTAACAAACTGACCCATATGCCTTCAGAAAAGGAAAACCATATGTTTAAATCTGTTTCCTATTGAAGACTTCCTCAAATTTTCATTCTATAAGTAACTGGTGGTACAATAACTCTCTGTAGAAAACCCACCCTATCTACTTTTCCACTGTCTTATGGAGGTTTTCTCTAGTGACTATGGTTCTGCTGGCTATATTACTGTTTAGTATTTGAACTAGTTTTTATTTAAAAGTAATGCATGCACATGTACATTAGTGCTAGTAGCGGCACTATTCTTGATAGTTAAAAAGTAGAAACAACACAGATGTCCATCAACTGCTCAACAGATAAACAAAATGTGGTATGTACATACCATGATACACAACAAATTATGGAAAATTCTTAAAGAGATGGAAATACCAGACCACTTTACTTGTCTCCTGAGAAACCTGTACGCAGACCAAGAAACAACACTTAGAACCAGATACAAAACAATAGATTGGTTCAATATTGGGAAACGAGTATGACAAGGCTGTGTATTGTCACCCTGCTTATTTAACTTATAAGCAGAGAACATCATGTGAAATGCCAGGCTGGATGAAGCACAAACTGGAATCAAGATTGCCAGGAGAAATATCAGCAACCTCAGATATGCAGATGGTACCTCTCTAATGACACAAAGTGAATAGGAACTAAAAAGCCTCTTGATAGAGGAGAGTAAAAAAGCTGGTTTAAAACATAACATTCAAAAAACTAGATCATTGCATCCAGTTCCATCATCACTTCATGGCAAATAGATGGGGAAAAAGTGGAAACAGAGACAGATTTTCTTTTGCTCCAAAATCACTGTGGATGGTGACTGCAGCCATGAAATAAAAAGACACTTGCTCCTTGTAAGAAAAGCTATGACAAACCTAGACAGCATATTAAAAAGCAGAGACGTCACTTTGCCAACAGAGGTCCGTATAGTCAAAGCTATGGTTTTTCCAGTAGTCAAGTATGGATGTGAAAGTTGGATGATAAGGAAGGCTGAGTGCCGAAGAATTGATGCTTTTGAATTTTGGTGCTTAAGAAGACCATGGGATATTATTCAGCCATAAGGAAGAGTTCAATTCTGATTCATTAAAAGTCAAGGTACTCACCTCCAGACTGATTCCCTATCATAACCACTGTTAATTGTTTTGTCCCTTGATTTTTCACTCAAGCATGTTTTAAAATTTTCTGTATCAGCTCATGTACAGCTTTCACATTCTTTTGAACAGCTGTCTAGTACTCTGTTGTGTGGATACATCAGAATCTTTTTAAACATATCCCTTCTGTGGAATTCTTAGTTCTTTCCAGTTTTGCAAAAATGCCACATAGACATTCTATCATATCTATTCACAAAACAGTACAAAAATATATCCGTGGGATAAATTCTTCAACATGAAATTGTCTAGAAAAAGGGAATGTGCATTTGAGATTTTGATAAGTATTGATTGCTTCCTTGTCCTATACAATAGTTGAACCAATTTAGACTCCCAGTGACAGGACTTGAGAACACTTATTTCTCCTAAGTTAACACTAGATATTATCAAACTTGTTAATCTTTGCCAGTATGACAAGTAAAAAAAAACTTTTTTCTCATTTTAGTTTGTAATTATGAAGAACATTGAACATCTTATGTTTTGTCATATGCATTTTTTCTTGTGAATTTTCTGTATGCTTTGTTCACATTTCTATTGGGCTGATTGGTCTTTTTATTATTGATTTGTAAGTGCTCTCAAACATTAAGGAAATTATCCCTTTCTCTGTCTTAAATACTGTCAAGATGCCCCACTTTTTCATTTGTCCTTATTGTCTGTTTATGATACTTTTTTGAATATGTACTCCTTTAAAGTGTTTGCTTTGCTGCCTTCAAATAGATTGGAATGAACAATAGAAAATATAGTCCAAACTAAAATCACACTTTTATGTAACTTGTTTTTTTTTTAATGAGACCATGAAGTCCCCTCTGAAGGAAACCTTCAAATTGCAAGTGCTAATCAATACTCCATAGACCCTTGTCCTCAGAGACATCAGATATTCCTTAATTCTCATCCTGAAGTTTGCTTTTAGATAAGGGTATTTTTTTGGTTGTTTATTTTTTAATTGGGCACAGATTGATCAATAAAAGCATGATAACATTGAACAGATTTCAGATCTTTTTTCCTTTGCCAGGGCATTCTCACTTCACTCAATATAACAGCTGCCACAGTGCTTACATTATTTGCTAATTTAACTCTATTACTCTTTTCTCATATACCACATAAGAGTCTTTACAACACACAATTTTATAATGGAGACAAAGAGACACATAAAATGGTTTAAAGTAGAAAACTACAATTAAAAACCCAGAAGACTTGACAATAGAGTATAAGCTAAGGGTTGAAAAGAGTCAGACACGACTGAGCAACTTTCACTTTTCCTCTACTCTGGAACCTCCCCAGCCCTTCAGGCACATATCACTGAAGGAACAAATTTTCCTTATATGTAATGCTCTTCTTGAGATTTGCTCTGGGAATATGAATGGGTGGATATGTGTGTGCAGTATATCATCTTGCAAGAATATCTGCATGCAAATGAATGTGATTCTCAGAATAATCATCTCCAGGCTATACACTAATTCTGGTACCTTAACTGCTAAAAGTTTTCTTAAGGTTTCTTTCTGACTACTGCTTTTAGACCTTGGGAATTATCATGAAATGTACTCAATGGTGGCATTTGTTTTCTTTGAAGATGGAGTTGATTTGGAGGGAACAAGCGACTGCTATTCAGAGTCAAGTTTGTTGAATATAAGTGTTCAAAATATGTAGTATGACCTGTGATCAAAAACTCCAGAATAGTAAAGCTGATTTTTTCAGTTGCGCATAAACAAACACTAAAGATAATAATCACTGAGGAATTCTAAAAGTATTTTGAGTAATGACAACATTGTATGTTTACAACATCACAAGGTGACAGAATCAATGACAGAGCCAAGGCTCATTTGGACCATGCTGGATTTTTGATGTCAGAGTTCTACTTTTAAAATTTGCCTTAGTTCCCCTGCTAAAGAGCCCAAGAAGCCTCATTCTAGGTCAGCAGTGCTGACAGTAGCCCTAAGGGGATTATGACAATTGCAGAGGTGAGCAAGAGCCCCCTGAATTTTTTGGCAGTCTTTAATAACCCATTGTATAATGACTCTTTTTTTAAAAAAAGAAATCTATTTTTAAAAGAATCCCTGATTATAGTCTGTTTCTGACACAGATATGTTGTTTTAGTTTGGCTTAAATTCATCTCTTATCTCTTCAGAGAAGTAAGATATACATCTTATGACATTCTCAATCATCATTCACATTGAGATACTTCAAAAAACTTTTCAAAAGCTATCACTTAATGAAATCATTATTATGTTCAAGAGTTTTTTTTGCTTAAGGACAACTTCTATTTTCATTGACTTTGATGGCCATTATAGAAGCTTAAGATTTAAATTGATAAAGGGCACAATAATAATTTATGGTCAATCTTTCCTAGTTTAGGTTAAGTATTGGGGCACAATAACTGCTTTTGTTTCATTCTGCAACACGTACAAATGCTAGATGCAATAGAACTATGAAAAACATTGAACTGCAATTATAAAGAGAATTTGGGGTGCTATATGTGGGGCATGAAAGAAGTAATTACAAAAACCATTCATAAGAAATAAATCCTGGTTTCTAAATATGATATTGTAGGTAGGACGAGGCCAGTGATTTGGATTCTTAATAAGAGCCCTGATTTTCAAAACAAAGAATAGTTCTCTGCATTTACTGCACATTTCCTTCAAACTATTGTTTTTTCAAGTGAATTGTGATGAGACAATCCTATGTTGATTAACTATTTTAACTATGTAACTGTTCAAGTTTACATATAATGAAGTCCTTGTCAGGCATTCCCAGTTCTTGTTAAATGCAAACTTCATGTTCCTCCTCACTAGCTTGTTCCTTTTTGGAACAGGAGCCCTTCATTTGCAATTGAATGGAAAAAATCTGGGTAGAATTGTCTTCCACAGGCTTTATAGAATTTATGTTAACAAGATATCATTCCTTCATTTAAAAAGCATATGTTGACCCACTATGTGCTTGTCACTGTGGTAGGTGCTGGAAATACGGGAATGAAGATGGCATATGCCCTTGAGAAACTCCTAGTCTGAGGACAGATGTTGGAGTAAGGGGGAAATTTGATTATCAGGGTGATAAAGTATAAAACATGCCCAGAAAGAAGTATCTTTTTTGCCTTTATACCAAAGGCTTTCTCAATCTCTTCCTCCATTAAATTAATAAAAGGCAAATCTGATTTCAAGTCCCAGCCCTGCCACTTAGTATCTGCAAAACCTGGTGCAAGTGCTCCAAATTCCTTGATCCTCTGTTTTCTCTTTGTGAAACTGAGATAATAATAATAACCTCACAGAATTTGGGTGAGCTTTATAATTTATGCATATAGTGTGACTAGTCTTTTGTAAACAGTCAATAAATGGCAGGTAGGATCATGATTATTTATATATACTTTGTTTATGTAGATTGCAGTTGTGTGGCTTAGGTGTTTTTTTTTCATTTTTGCAAACATGATTGATATTTACAATTTGAAAAGGTTTTTATTATTACAAATGATAAAACATGCAAGAAATGTGGGTTCAGTCCTTTGATTGGGAAGATCCCCTGGAGAAGGAAATGGCAACTCACTCCAGTATTCTTGCTTGAAAAACCCTGTGGACAGAAGAGCCTGACTGGCTACAACCAGTCACATAGCACACTCACATAGCACATTTTCCCAAAGTCTTACAAGTGCTTGTAGATCACAGCAAACATGCTTTTATGGTGATGCATTTTGTATCTGTTCAGCTTGGCATGCATATTATACCTGCCTTAAACACAATAGTTTCATTTTCCACTTAATTCCTATCTCATACATTTTGCCTTCAAACTTCCCTCGTAAGAGTCATGCTAAGAAGAACTGTTCAGAAAAACGTTACCCTCCCTTCATCTACATGTCTCCTTTCTATTCTCTGATATCTTCCCTATCCAACTGAAGACTTAAAATTAGACTCAGTTTAGGACATGAAAAACCAACATGGAATAAGGAAACAAATACTTCAGCCTAACTTAATGGCAGAAACTTATATAAGCTGTTTTCCTCTCTCCCTCCTTTATGTTGCTAGTTTCAAGCTTTTTCTGCTTAATGTTGAAATGTTCAGTCATTGGGAAAAATCAGCCAAATTAGTTGGCAATTTATAGATAGATTTTTTTTAACTGACTGCACTTCTTGAGCTTTTTCACTTTATGATATGTTGATACAGACTTAAATGTATCTTTCAAATGAGAGATAATATTTGCATTGGAGTAGGAGTGTCAACTTAATCACATTTGTTTTGTTAACTGATGATTAAGCCTAAATTCATTTTGTTTATTGCTGATTAAAAGTCCAATAAGTAATTTTACTTCCTTAGTAAATTCAATAAAGGGGTGGATAGCACATATGTGTGTATTAAGGAATATGTGTCATGTGCCAGCTGTTGTGAAACAAACTGAGGAAGCAGATAAGATGATATCTCCTTCCCTTATCTTAAAGAAATGTCACAGTGTAAATAGAGACCTACTATAGAAACTTGGTGAGTGCTATGATATAAATATGAACAGATAAGAGAGGGCAGTTATCCTTTCAATAACTATCATTCATTTAAGAATTATTTCTTGAGCACCTACTATATACTAGTTGCTATGCAAAGCATTAGGTATTTAACAATGAAATACACACTCCTGGTCTTTGTTTTATGGAAGTAATAATTAAGACAGACAAAAACAGCTTTAAAATTATAACCAGTATGCTGAAGGATGATTACCAAATGGTATAAAAATGTATCAAGGGGGAACTTCACTGGTAGTCTAGTATATAGATGTACACTGTGTATCAGGTGCCTTAAACTAATTTGGTGGGCAAGGAAAGCTTCCCTAAGCAAGTGACATTTCAGCTGAAAGGTGGAGGAAAAAGCAGGAATAATCAATACAAAGGCAGGACAACAATTTGTTGCATTAGGACAGTGGTTCTCAACTGGGGATGATCTTGCCCTCCAGAGAACATTTGGATATTCATGGAGATGTATTTGATATGTCACAACTTGGAGGTTGGATGCTACTTAGTATCTGGTGCACAAGAGGCCAAGGATGCTGCTAAACATACAAAGTACAGGGCAACTCCCTCCCCCAACAAAGAATTATTCAGTCAATAGTGATGAGATTGGGCTTCTCTGGTGACTCAGTGATAAAGAATCTGCATGCCAATGCAAGAAGCTTGGGTTCAGTCCTGATCTGGGAAGAGCCCACATGCCGTGGAGCACCTAGGCTCATGGGCCGCAACTACTGAGCCCACGAGCTACAACCTCTGAAGCCCGTGTGCCCCAGGCCCTGTGCTCCACAACAAGAGAAGCCACCAGAGTGAGAAGCCAGCACACACACAACTAGAGAGGGGCTCCCACTCGCACCAACTAGAGAAAAGCCCACACAGCAATGAAGACCTCGCATGGACAAAAATAAATAAATAAAATTATTCAGAAAAATAGTGATGAGGTTGAGAAACCCTTCCTCAGATTAAAAGAAGGGAAGGTAAGTGTACTGTGGAAAAGTACAGAAATAGTACAAAAGAAACCTGAGTTCAGTCCAGCAAACTTTATTGAGTATTTATTGTGTACTAGGTATGAGAGTGAAAGACATTATTCCTCTCCTTAATGAGCTTAATCTACTAGGGAAAACACAGTGATAGTTTTTTATAGTACCGGTGGTATAAATAGTCATACAGTGCATAGGACTCAGTGAGAAGGGGTGACTAACACATTTTGAAGAGGTCAGGAAAAGCTTCCTGACAGATAAGGTACTCCAATAGATTTTAAATTGTGAATATGAATTAATCTTCCAGAAACCTCTAGAATCACTGATGTGAAAGAATTAGAAAGTGGACTACAAAAAGTTAAACATGGACTAGGCAGCCAAAATTCAGGCTTAGGAACACAAGACAGGCATAGGGAATTCCCTAAACCTAGCAAGCAGGTTCATCCCAGTGGATTCTGGAACAGAAATACAAATGGAACCTCAGGCCTGTGACCTGACTACCTTCTTTGCCAGCCCCAGCTCTGTGAAGACAGTTTGGGCGAGGAGCCTATGAGGTCTGGATGGAGGGGAAGATAAGGCTTGGTGTGGGCACGGCCGCCTGGCTCTGCAACATCCTCATTCTGTGAGCAGAACAGTATCAAGGGTCCTCTGAGGTTCAGGGCAGGGATGTCAACAGCTAGAAAACCCAGAAAGTACAACTAGAGGCTTGGAGTCAGTTAAGTAGTTACAAGTCAGGGCACAGAAAAGATAGATTATGTTAGGTAATAGATATACTCTGGACTTAGGATAGCTTCAGGATAATAAACACGAGACACTGTTAACAAGGACTTCTTCATCCTGAGGCCCCAACCTCTCAAAGAACTGTTTCAGCTAGAATATTTTTGTGTATCTCCTGCTAGTGAAGGAGCCAATACAAAAGTATTGCAAATAAGTGGATATTTCTTCAAAATAATTCAAAATTTGGAGTATATAATGTTCTTCTGAAGTGCTTTTTTTTCTGTTCAGAATTGCGCCTAAACATGATATAGACTGTTTAGTTGATTGTGTCTTGACCCTTGTGCCCATGTTGTAAATTCTGATGCTAATTTAATTAATTTAGTTACCTCACTGTTGAGCTATAGATTTTTTTAACAGCTAAAGAGGTCTTTAGAGCTCCTATAATATAATGGGCTTCAAATTTTACGTTTTATTTTTAAGTGACAGAAATTCCTGTTTTTGAGACAGCATAGCCTAGTGTTCAGGGGCTTCCCACATGGTTAAGCAGTAAAGAATCTGCCTGCCAGTGCAGGAGCTGCAGGAGACATGGGTTTGATCCCTGGGTCGGGAAGATCACTTGGATGAGGAAATGGCAACACACTCCAATATTCTTGCCTGGAGAATCCCATGGACAGGAGAACCTGGCCAACTACAGTCCATGGGGTCACAAAGAGTCGGACACAACTTAGCAAGTAAAGAACAACAACAAGCATAGTGGTGAAAAGTGTGATTGGAGGAGCCAGACTGCCTAGGTTCAAATTTGCATCTTTTATTTACTGACTCCAAGAACATGGGCAAGATCCTTAATTTCTCTGTGTCTCAATTCTCTCATCTTAAAAAAAAAATGGAGATCATGTGAAAATTAAATCAGCTAATACATTAAAAGGCACTTAGAACACTTCTTGTTACCAAGAAAGTTCTATAAAATAATCTTTTATAGAACCTAAACCTATACAATGGAAAAAATAAAACCATTCTGGTTGAATGGGAGAGGGGAACAGTGCAGCTGCTTGGCCACATTCCATCCTACAGCAGGTACCAATGTGGATCCATTCTTTTTTTCTTCCAGTAGAGGCAGCCTAGAGAGACTTTGAAAATCTGGAAATAATTTGAAAACCACCATTCAAAGCCAGTCACCTGATTTTGCAAATGAGAAAATTGCTTTAGTATATTAACTCAGTTAATCCTCACAGAAGTTCCCATTTGGAAAAGTTCAATAACTTGCTCAAGGTCATGCTGCTAGTAAACAGCAGAATGGAATTTGAATCTTTGAAGGCTAGTCATATGATACAGATATTTTTACAAGCTGGCTCCCACACCTACCATCTTCCCCGAAGATGACTTTGTCAGTCATAGATTAGATATTTGATTTTGGAGTCATCTCAAGCTTCCCAGTTGGCTCAGTGGTAAAGAATCTGCCTGCCACTGTGGGAGCCACAGGAGACATGGGTTCAGTTCCTGTGTGAGGAAGATTCACTGGAGGAGGGAATGGCAAACCCAGTCCAGTATTCTTGCCTTGAAAATTCCATGGACGGGGAGCTTGGTGGCTATAGTTCATGGAGTCTCAGAGTCAAATGTGACTAAGTGACTGAGCACAAACATAGCTTTGTTTAATCTCAATCAAATTAGAGCATAGTAAATTTTCAATCACTATTATTTTTCTTCCCTCCATTTTCAATTTCTACTTTTTTTTAATAATAGCAACTATCATGTCAACCTACTACCTTTATTTCAGTTTAGTTTAGTCGCTCAGTTATGTTTGACTCTGTGACCCCATGGACTACAGCACACCAGTCTTCCCTATCCATCACCAACTCCCAGAGCTTGTTCAAACTCATGTCCATCAAGTTGGTGATGCCATCCAACCATCTCATCCTCTGTTGTCCCCTTCTCCTCCCATCTTC
>ML664659.1:3357255-3386687 GCA_007570785.1 Antilocapra americana | reverse complement strand
CTCGATGGACATGAGTTTGAACAAGCTCTGGGAGTTGGTGATGCCATCCAACCATCTCATCCTCTGTTGTCCCCTTCTCCTCCCATCTTCAATCTTTCCCAGCATCAGGGTCTTTTCTAATGAGTCAGTACTTTGCATTAGGTGGCCAAAGTATTGGAGCTTTTCTACTACCTTAGAGTTTATTTAATTAAATTTGTGCCACTTTTGGAAAATGGGCTTGGGCAAACAACCATTTCTATGCTTGTGTTTTATGTTGGCAAAGCCTGAAACACCCATGTTCTACTCATAAAAGTACTTGGTACTGGTGAGCCCCAGAGTGGTAATTGTATTATCTGTTTTATTTGAGAGATCTGTCCTTTGGGTTGCAGGGTTTTTTTTAACAATATTAGTCTTCATGTGCAAAATGTCCTTTTCATATTATTGTTATGATGATGATGATATCTCTCAAGGAGCATAGAAATCTGGCTCTTTCCTATGTGGCACTATGTTAGGAATTGAGTTGCTCCTGCAGGAGGGCAAGCAAAGTTTTGGGGACTGGCTGGGCCCTTTCTAGTATAAAGTGTCTTTGGTTAAAACTGAAAGTTTTAAATATCTCTACTGCATCCAATTACTTCAGTAATTGAAATGGGTAGCATTCCACTTTAATTATGTGTTCTCATTTCTGCATTTCTTTTAATTTATGGGACAATAAAAAGTAAAGCAATGCAGAAAACAACCATTTGAAGAGCCATTTGGTGCTGTTCCTTTTTGACCCCATCCATTTGAGATTTCCAGATTTTCTGTGATTTTGGTCTGTCTCCCTAAGTATGATTGGTTAGCTTCACTGGTTATTTTCAACAGCAAATTAAATGCCCCCTAAGACCCTGCTTTCTGGCTGACATTTGACACTGATTCTGCTGTCACTTTGAAGATTCTGTACTTCTCCAGCTGTCGGGTTCTGGAGTAATCTGCCTATGTTGCTTACATCAGAATCATTTAGAAATTACAAGGAAACATGAATGGGAATGTCGCTGCAACAGTATTTCTAATGAGCACTTTTTTACTAACTATAGATAAAGTAATAATAATCATAACAACACCAGCAGTAATAATAAAAGTGAAATATGGAGGATAAAGGTGAAGAAGGGGGATGTGCAAGATATCGTCAAGAAAGAATGGGGAAAATATTTGCAAACTATTTATCTGATAAAGAACTTATGTCCAGAATATATAAGGAACTCTTACAAGTCAATAATATAAAGGGTAATAATCCAATTAAAAAATGGGCAAACACCAGCAACATGGCTGTATAGAAGGTATCACACCCATATGCCCCGTCAGCAACAATAATTTGACAGCCATTCACAGACAAAACACTTTTGTGAGAGCTTTGAGCTTCATGTAGGAGATTGTAAAACCCCAGTATAGTCTAACACTGAGGATGGCATTTTGAGAAGTCAGGCCACTACCAGGTGCACAGTTCCCCAAACATTGTCCCCAGAAACAATTCTGTCCCTTGTGGACTCAGCTATAGACTAATTTGGCTTTGGTCCTGCTACAACCATCACCATTTGCTGAAGAACTTGGCAGAAGTCATATCTGCCCATTCTCCAGATAACAAGCCTGCTGAACTCAGTTTTGTCTGACTATGACCCAGCTCCAGTCCCTCACAGTGCCCAGTCCTATCTGCCTGGGGATTGGGCAGGAGACATGTCTGATTGTGCCCTGAGACAGACCTTCATATCCTGAAATGTCCCTGTGACTCAGTTCTATCCCCTCTCAGCCATGAGTTGACAACACATGGCAACATTAGCCATGGCCTGCTCAGAGACCAGGTGGGACACAAACCCATCCATGCCCTGAAGCAGGCCCTTTGACATCGGTCCAACTGAAGATACTAAAATGGACCTGTAACTCAGCTCAAGCCCTTCTAAGCCTTGGACCAAGAATACTCTTGTGTACCTAGGAGCCAGCTGGGAGGCATGGCTGTCTCTGCCTTTGGGGGTAGACCTGCTGGCCTTGGTCCAACTGTGGACCTTGAAGCAGTCCCGTAACCTGGCTCAAGCTCCTTGCAGCCATAGCTTGAGAATAGTCTTGTCTGCTCAGAGACCCATAGGGAGACATGCCTGTCTATGCCTCTGAGGTGGTCCTTTAATCTTTGGTCCCAGTTGTGGACCCTGAAGCAGCTCTGTTACTTGGTTAAAGCCTCACTCAGCTGTTATCTGGGGCCAATCTTACCTGCCCAGTGACCTGTTGAGAGCCTTCTCAGAGACTCAGAAGGAGCCACAGCTGTTTGCACAGCTGGTGACAGGTTTGCTGTCTGCCAACACTGGAGAACCCTTGTCACAGTGCCAGTGCTACTGACCAAGGTCCTAGGGGCAGTCTCATATACTCAGGGACCAGACATAATCCACACTTACTGACACCCTGGGAACAGCCCCACTAATGTGGAGCTAGCCACATTACCTAGCTCCAAATGACTTGACTGTAACGCTGGGGGCAGTATCATCAGATGAGGGACCTGACATGAAGACTTTACCAGCTAAAATTACTATTTAAAGACTGGGAGAGAATCTTGCTTCTTCAAGTACACAAACACCAATTCAAGGTTACACAGATTGTGAAGAACCAGGCAAACAAAACACCAGCCATTTCAGTAACCGACCGCAAAGAAATGGGGATCTATGAAATGCCTAACAAAGAATTCATATAATCCTCCTAAAGAAGCTCAATGAGATGCAAGAAGACAGCAGTAGACAACTAAAACAAATCAGGAAACAATGCATTAGCAAAATGAGAAGCTTGATAAAGAAATAGAAACTGTAAAAAGAGTGGAACAAAAGTCCTAGAGCTGAAGGATACAGTGATAGGACAGAAAAATTCAATAGAGAGCTTCAATAGCAGACTTGACCCTGCAGAAGGAAGAATCATCAGACTCACAGCCGTCATTTGAAATTAGCCAGTTGGAGGAACAAAAAGAAGAATGAAAACCCACACAAGAGTCAACTAATCTTTGACAAAGGAGCCAAGGAATACAAGATAGGGAAAGAATAGTTTCTTTAGTAAATGGTGTTGGGAAAACTGGTGTCTACATGCAGAAGAATGAAATTGGACCCTTATCTTACACCATGCACAGAAATTAACTTGAAATAAATGAATGACTTAAATGTGAGACCTACAACCATATAATTTCTTGAAGAAGCATTAAGATAAAATTTTCTTGATATTGGTATTGGCAGTGATTTTTTTAAAATGCATAATGGTTTGGAATATGACAACAAGGCACAGACAACTAAAACAAAAATGAAAGTGTGGGAATTATATTGAATTGAGAACCTCTGTATGGTAACAAGTGAAAAAATTAAAAGGCAAACCAGGGAAAGGGAAAAAATGTCTGCAAATCATGTTTCTAATAAGGTACTAATATCCAAATATAAAAGGACCACCTACAACTCAGTTAGGTAAAAAACAAATAACCTGATTTTAAAAGTAGACAAAGGACATGAATAGACTTGTTGCCAAATAAGACACACACATGGTCAATAGATTTATGAAAAGGTACTCAATAACAGTAATCATCAGGGAAATGCAAATCAAAACCACAATGAGATATAACCTGACACCTTGTAGGATGGTTATTATTAAAAATGCAAGCAATAGAAGTTATTGGTGAGGATGTGGAGAAAAGTGAACCCCTGTACATTGTTGGTAGGAATATAAACTGGTACAGCCATTATGAAAACATGTTGGAGGTTTCTTAAAAAGTTAAAAATGAAACTATATGATCCAGGTATCTCTCGTCTGGGTATGTATCCAAAGGAAATGTAAGCACTAATTAGAAAAGATTTATGTACCCCATGTTCACTGTAGCATTATTTACAATAACCAAGACTTGGAAACAATCTAATGGGTGAATGGATAGAGAAAATGTTATTTTATATATAAATACACATACACAAAATGGGACATCATTCAACCATAAAAAAGAATAAAATCTTGCTGTGTACAAGATGGATAGACCTTGAGGTATTATACTAAATGAAATAAGTTAAGCAGTGTAAGACAAATACTGTATGATCTCACCTATAGAACTTAACGAAACAAGCCATGCTCCTAGATAGAAAGAACAGATTGGTCATCGCCAGAGGTGGAGGGTGGGGGTTGGCAAAATGGGAGGAGGAGGTCTAAAGGTTCAAATATCCAGTGATAAAATAAAATAAATCATGGGGATATAATATAAACCTTGGTGAATATGATTAATAATGCTCTATTGTATCTTGGGAAGTTGCTAAGAAAGTAACTCGTTAAAAGATCTCAGCACCAAAAAAAAAAAAAAGATCTCACCGCAAGAAACAAATTGAAACTGTGACAGATTGTTAATTAGACATATTATGATCATTTCACAATGAATAAAAATATCAAATCATTAATAAACCTGAAATTAATATGATTTTATATGTCAGTTTCAGTTCAGTCACTCAGCCATGTTCAGCTCTTTCCGACCCCATGGACTGTAGCATGCCAGGCGTCCCTGTCCATCACCAACTCCTGGAGCTTGCTTAAACTCTTGTCTATTGAGTCGTGATGCCATCCAACTAACTCATCTTCTGTCATCCCCTTCTCCTCCCACCTTCAATCTTTCGCAGCATCAGGGTATTTTCCAATGAGTCAGCTCTTCGCATCAGGTGGCCAAAGTATCAGAGCTTCAGCTTCAGCATCAGTCCTTCCAATGAATATTCAGGACTGATTTCCTTTAGGTTGGACTGGTTGGATCTCCTTGCTGTCCAAGGGACTCTCAAGAGTCTTCTCCAACATCACAGTTCAAAAGCATCCATTCTTTTTTTTAATTAATTCATTTATTTTAATTGGAGGGTAATTACAGTATTGTTGTGGCTTTTGCCATGCATTGATATGAACCAGCCATGAGTGTAAATGTGTCCCCCATCCTGAACCCCCCTCACTTCTCCCTCCCCACCCTATCCCTCTGGGTTGTCCCAGTGCACCAGCTTTGAGTGCCCTGTTTCATGCATCAAACTTGGACTGGTGATCTATTTCACATATGATAATATACATATTTCAATGCTATTCTTGCAAATCCTTCCACCCTTGCCTTCTCCCATAGAGTCCAAATGTCTGTTCTTTATATCTGCATCTCTTTTGCTGTTTCACATATAGAGTCATCATTACCATCTTTCTAAATTCCATATGTGTGTGTGTGTGTGTGTGTGAGTGTGTGTGTGTGTTAATAGTTGATATACTATATTGATATTTCCCTTTCTGACTTACTTGACTCTGTATAATAGGCTCCAGTTTCATCCACCTCATAAGAAGTGATTAAAATGTTTTCTTTTTAATAGCTGAGTAGTAGTCCATTGTGTATATGTACTACTTTCTTATCCATTCATCTGCTGATGGACATCTAGGTTGCTTCCATGTCCTAACTATTGTAAACAGTGCAAAAGCATCAATTCTTCAGCGCTCAGCTTTCTTTGTAGTTCAACTCTCATATCCATACATGACTACTGGAAAAACCATAGCTTTGACTAGACAGACCTTTGTTGGCAAAGTAATATCTCTACTTTTTAATATGCTGAATAGGTTGGTCATAACTTTTTTCAAAGGAGCAAATGTCTTTTAATTTCATGGCAGCAGTTACCATCTGCAGTTATTTTGGAGCCCAGAAAAATAGTCTTTCACTGTTTCCACTGTTTCCCCATCTATTTGCCATGAAGTGATGGGACCAGATGCCATGATCTTAGTTTTCTGAATGTTGAATTTTAAGCCAACTTTTTCAGTCTCCTCTTTGAATTTCATCAAGAGCCTCTTTAGTTCTTCTTCACTTTCTGCCATAAGGGTGGTGTCATCTGCATACCTGAAGTTATTGATATTTCTCCCAGCAAACTTGAATCCAGCTTTTGCTTATCCAGTCCAGCATTTCTCATGATGTACTCTGCATGTAAGTTGAATAAGCAGGGTGACAATATACAACCTTGACATACTCCTTTCTCGATTTGGAACCAGTCTGTTGTTCCATGTCCAGTTCGAACTATTACTTCTTGACCTGCATACAGGTTTCTCAAGAGGCAGGTCAGGTGGGCTGGTATTCCCATCTCTTTCAGAATTTTCCGCAGTTTATTGTGATCCACACAGTCAAAGGCTTTGGCATAGTCAATAAAGCAGAAGTAGATGTTTTTCTGGAACTCTCTTGCTTTTTTGATGATCCAACGGATGTTGGCAATTTGATATCTGGTTCCTCTGCCTTTCCTAAATCCAGCTTGAACATCTGGAAGTTCATGGTTCATGTACTATTGAAGCCTGGCTTGGAAAATTTTGAGCATTACTTTGTTAGCGTGTGAGATGAGTGCAATTGTGCAGCAGTTTGAACATTCTTTGGCTTTGCCCTTCTTCAGGATTTGAATGAAAATTGACCTTTTCCAGTCCTGTGGTCATGGCTGATTTTTCCAAATTTGCTGACATATTGAGTGCAGCACTGTCACGGCATCATATTTCAAGATTTGAAATAGCTCAACTGGAATTCCATTACCTTCACTAGCTTTGTTCATAGTGATACTTTCTAAGGCCCCCTTGCATCCTTTCATTCCAGGATGTCTGGTTCTAGGTGAGTGATAACATCATTGTGGTTATCTTCGTCATGAAGATCTTTTTTGTATAGTTCTATATATTCTTGTCACCTCTTCTTAATATCTTCTGCTTCTGTTAGATCCCTACCATTTCTGTCCTTTATTGTGCCCATTGTGCATGAAATGTTTCCTTGGTATATCTAATTTTCTTGAAGAGATCTCTAGTCTTTCCCATTCTGTTGTTTTCCTCTGCTTCTTTGCATTGATCACTGAGGAAGGCTTTCTTATCTCTCCTTGCTTTTCTTTGGAACTCTGTATTCAAATGGGTATATCTTTCCTTTTCTCCTTTGCCTTTTACTTTTCTTCTCTTCTTTTCAGAGATATTTGTATGTTACTTATACCTGAATATAAAATATAAATAAAATATAAGTAGATGTTTTCCTTTTTCATTATTTAGAAAGATGATTTTCTTTACTTTTATAGTCTGTCAGTTGTGAATATTTAAAACATTACCATTTTATCCTACACATATCTTGGCCATCAGGACTTTCTGTATTGATAGGCCATCAGGACCTATCTATGTTGGATAGGAAGGTACACAGGACTTTTGATCCCCCTTCTTGATGAAAAACAACATCAACAACAACAAAATGTCAACTTGCTTGAATGTTCAAAGCAGCATTATTCATAATAACCAAAAAATAGAAATTCACAAAATGTCCATCTTGTGATGAATGGATAAACAAAATGTGAAATATCCTTGCCAGGAAATATTATCCAGCCATAAAAGGGAATAAAGCTCTGATGCATGCTACAACATGGATAAGCGTCAGAAATATTATGCTAAGTGAAAATGCCACACACAAAAGGCCACACATTATATGATTCCATTTACATGAAATGTCCCAAACAGTCAAATCCAAAGAAACAGTAAGTAGATTATTGGTGAAGTCAAGTGGGCCTTAGAAAGCATCACTACAAACAAAGCTAGTGGAGTGATGGAATTCCAATTGAGTTATTTCAAATCCTAAAAGATGATGCTGTGAAAGTGCTGCACTCAATATGCCAACAAATTTGGAAAACTCAGCAGTGGCCACATGACTGGAAAAGGTCAGTTTTCATTCCAGTCCCAAAGAAAGGCAATGCCAAAGAATGCTCAAACTACCATACAATTGCACTCATCTTATATGCTATTAAAGTAATGCTCAAAATTCTCCAAGCCAGGCTTCAGCAATACATGAATTGTGAAATTCAAGATATTCAAGCTGTTTTTAGAAAAGGCAGAGGAACCAGAGATCAAATTGCCAACATCCACTGGATCATCGAAAAAAGAGAATTCCAGAAAAGCGTCTATTTCTGCTTTATTGACTATGCCAAAGCCTTTGACTGTCTGGATCACAACAAACTGTGGAAAATTCTTCAAGAGATGGCAATACAAGACCACCTCACCTGCCTCCTGAGAAATCTATATGCAAGTCAGGAAGCAATAGTTATAAATCGACATGGAACAACAGACTTGTTTCAAATAGGAGAAGGAATACATCAAGGCTGTATATTGTCACCCTGCTCATTTAACTTCTATGCAGAATACATCATGAGAAATGCTGGGCTGGATGAAACACAAGCTGAAATCAAGATTGCTGGGAAAAATATCAATAATCTCAGATCGGAGAATGACACCACTGTTATGTCAGAAAGCGAAGAAGAACTAAAGAATTAACCCTAACCCCTTCTTGGTTGATGGAAATATTCTGGATTTAGATACTGCTGATGGTTGCACAATTATTTGGTTATATTAAAAATCACTGAATTTTATACTTCTTTAAGAGTGAATTTTATAATATGTGAATTATATCTCGATAAAGCTATTACTATTTTAAGGGAAAGAGTAATAGCCAACATTGAGCATTTACTGAGTACTAGGCATTAGGGTCAGAGAAGGCAATGGCGCCCCACTCCAGTACTCTTGCCTGGAGAATCCCAGGGACCAGGGAGCCTGGTGGGCTTCCATCTGTGGGGTCACACTGCGTCAGACATGACTGAAGCGACTTAGCAGCAGCAGCAGCAGGCATTAGGCTAAGGATTCTGCCACACATGAAAGTTTTTAATGTTTACAACACCTGTATGTGCATAAGTACTATTCTTTTTCTCCATTTTTACAGATTTGAAAATTTCAGCTTCATTATGTTACTCATGCTACTTCATAATTTATCCAAAGGCCCTATAGGCTAAAAAGTCTGAGAACTGGAATTTATCCTGTAGATAGCTATCTGGCACCCTTGATTACTACATTTTTCCTGCCAGTATTTTTTTTTACAATAACTTTAAGATATAATTAATGTACCATATAGTTTGCCCATTTAAATAAATCACCCATCAGTGTGTTTCTTTGAGTACATTCACGGATATATGAGTGTGACACTAGTCAATTTTAGGACATTTTCATCTTATAACACATACAAACCCCATCCCCACCCTAAGGCCTAAGCAACCACCAGTCTATCATTGTGCTTGTTGATTGATACTGTTACCAGTAGCCACTTGCATCACTGTATTAACTGTTACAATGATTGTGTTAGTCGATATCAAAACAACCAGGGAATTAAGATGGTAGATTTCCTTTTAAAAATTGCTTTGAAGCCTCCATTACTAGAAAAGACAATAACTGAAAATGATTTAAATGTACTGAAGGCAAGAGAGAGACACTGCATGCGTCATTTCACTCTGTTTCTGGACTTAAAATATTTTACTGGGGAGCTGGGTCTACCTGCTCCGTCCAAAAATAAAAAAAAAGAAAGAAAATATTGATTGCAAAATGTATATTTTGCTTCTGAGCAAGGATACAGAAATTGTTTAGGAACTTTCGTTGCCTTTGAAATTGGCACAATGCCCTCTAGCTAAATGGTTTTGCTAAGTGGCTTTGCAAGAAAACCTTTCCTCCCCTCCTTGTCTGGAAGCTACTGCTTTTCCTCCTGACCCTCTTGACTTCAGTTTGAGTGCATGTCTTCCAGTTAACAAGTAATTTGGGGGAGTGTCAAAAGGTAACTAGTGTTCCCTGGGTCACAATTAACCTAAAAATTAAAAGGTGGAGTTTAAAATCCTCATTAAGTATAACAAAACCATAAAAGGAAGTTTCTGAATTGGAGTTGGATTTAGAAAGTCACCTTTGAATTAATGAAACTGACCGTACTGGCTAAGTACCAGACTCAGTATCTGAGAGAGGATATATGTTTGAGAGAGGATCTGCAGTATAGTTTAGTAGGGATTAATGATTTAGGCAAAATGAGTAGAAAATAATTCTTTCTGAGAGCCTTTTTCTGTGATCCCACTCACAATGCACATACTAGTGCCCTTCAATTTTAATTACAACTAATTTCTGAAATATGCTTATGAGTATTACATTATTGAAATTAAGAATTAGTGTTTTCTCATTTAACCTGGCCAGATAACTGGCACTGTCATATTGCGCTGAGAAATTTTCTTTGATGATTTGTTTTTAAAGGTAGCAGAATAAATATAACTGGGGTCTCTAAAAATGATTTATGGTGAAGTCTTACAGCTTAGTAGTAAATTCTAACTAATATGTGTTACTCAAAATGGAGGCCTATAGCTTGTCAATTCTGAGCTAAAAGCAGGTAAAAATATTGTTATTCTTATTATGTAAACCTTAACTACATTTTTTGTACTTGATATAACTCAAACCATGGTGATGATTAAAATATTTCATAATTCAGATGCTTTTTTATTATTTTTATTATTATCAATTCATAATTCAGTTTCTCTTAATAATTCTAAAAATTTGTTCTAGATGCAACAAGATTCTTATTCTAAAAGAACGCTTAGAATCTCATTTTATAGAAGTCAGTTTGTGACCTCTAGAAGCAGAAATGTATAAGTATAATCGTCTACTGAATAGGAAACATTGGTGGAAGGATTGAGAAATACCACTGCTCTTTTGAAATATTCAGAACTGAATTGTCCCCACAGATGTGCACACCCTCTCTTCTGGTATTTCTATTAAATGGTGCTTGGGCAGTAATAAACCTCATTTACTTATTTAAATGTATTCCTCTCAGCCCATCCCCCAACACATGTCTGAATGAGCAAATAAGCTGTGGGTTCCATTGTCTTAACCTTCTCAGGTGCCAAGTTTTTAGAGGCATGGAAGGGGGGCATGGAAGGATTTAGAGGTGAAATGAAGGTGACCTCACTGACCCACAGTCAGCATGACACATTCCTCGAGTTTAGAAATTCAGATGGCCTTACCAATTCCTTTGTACTCTGTGGCAAATATTTCTGGAGCAGCTGAACTTGGAGTTAGACTTTCTTCTGTATCCATGGAGGAGAGAAAAGATAACTGGCCCATTTGAAGATCAAACCCCCACCTAGGCCTCATTAGTGCCGGGCTTTAACCAATGGATATGGGATTATATAGAAGAGAATAAGTAGCAAAGGACAGCTACTAAGTTCATGGTTATATGTTACAACAAAAATTTAGTGCGGATATCTAGGACATTTTCTTCATTAGGAATGCCTTTGAAAGGCTCACACACTTGAGTTCTTTGGAGAGCCATTTAAGATATCTCATGTGTAAAGTTTCAAATAGATTCAAACTGAATTTAAACTGTAGGTTTTTTGACTGAGGTCAAAGATTTTTAGTTGGTGTGAGTGTGTGAGCAAATCTGACTATTTAAGATGTAGGCATACAGATAAAAATAACACTTTCTAAAAGGGTAGTATTTTTGTACTTATTTCCTTCATCTTTTAATAACATCTATAAAAAGTGAACAGATTTGGTTACTTAGTGGACCTTCTCTCAATTTAGTTTCTATCACCAGACATGGATTGGCAATATTTAGAATTTGCATTTTTGTTTGTTTTTAGTATTACTCTTCTAGTATTTTATTTTTTCCCCAAACTACCTCCAAATCAGGAGTGCAAATATAGGAAACGGTTGCTTTGCTTCTTCAAGAGAAAAAAATGTTCTAGTATTTGTAAATGGATAATTATATACGAATGCAAGTGAAGAGTTTTTTTTTTTAATTGAAGTATAGTTTGTTTACAATGTTGCATTAGTTTCTGGTGTAGAGCAAAGATATTCAGATATATATAGGCTTCCCTTGTGGCTCAGACAGTAAAGAATCTACCTGTAGTGCGGGAGACCTGAGTTCAATTCCTCGGTTGGGAAGATCCCCTGGCAGAGTGCATGGTGACCCACTCCAGTATTCTTGCCTGGAGAATCCCCATAGGCAGAGGAGCCTGGTGGGCTGCAGTTCATAGGGGCCATAAAGAGTTAGACATGACTGAGTGACTAAGCATAGCACAGCATGCTTTTCCCTTATGTTTTATTATAAGATATTGAGTATAGTTCCTTGTGCTATACAGAAGGACCTTGTATGTGTGCATGTATATATATAACCATTTCATATATATATATATATAGTAGTTTGTGTCTGCTAACACCAATTTATCTCTCCCCCACCCTCTTTCCCTTTTGGTAACCATAAGTTTATTTTCTATGTCTGTGAGTCTATTTCTGTTTTGTAAGTAAATTCATTTGTATCATTATTAAAGATCCCACATATAAGTGATATTGTATGATATATATCTTTCTCTGTCAGACATTCTTCACTTAATACGATAATCTCTAGGTCCATATATGTTGTTGAAATGGCATTGCTTCATTCTTTTTTATGGCTGAGTAATAATTCATTATACACACACACACACACATACACACACACACACCACATATATACATGTATATGTATATATACCACATCTTATTTATCCATTCCTCTGTAGATGGACACTTATGTTGCTTCCATGTCTTGGCTCTGTAAATAGTGCTACTGTGAACATTGGGGTGCATATATCTTTTCAGATTAGAGTTTTCTCCAGATATATGCCCAGAGGTGGGATTGCAGGATCATATGTTGACTCTATTTTTAGTTTTTAAAGGAACATTCAGGCTGTTTTCTATAGTGACTGCATCGGTTTTCACTCCCACCCACATTATAGGAAGATTCCCTGTTTTCTACACCATCTCCAACATTTATTCTGATCGGTATGAGGTGTTACCTCATTGTAGTTTTTTGAAAAACTTTATTTATTTATTTGGCTGCAGCAGGTCTTAGTTGCAGCACGTGGGATCTTTTTATTTTTAGGTGTGGCATGTGGGATCTAGTTCCCTGATTAGGGACAAACCCAGGTTCCTTGCTCTGGGTGTGTGGAGTCTCAGCCACTGGACCACCAGGGAAATCCCAACTCATTGTAGCTTTGATTTGCATTTCTCTAATAAATATCAGTGTTAAATATCTTTTCATGTGCATAATGTCCATCTGTATATCTTCTTTGGATGAATGTCTATTTAGATGTTCTGCCCAGTTGTTAATTGGGTTATTTGGGATTTTGTTATTAAGTTGTTTGACATGTTTGTATCAATGTATATTGGAAATTAGGCCCTTGTTGGTTAAATCATTTGCAAATATTTTCTCAATAGAGAGATTTTTTAAAAATTGAAATTAAATGTTAAAACCATTTATGGGATTAAGCTGAATGAGTCATTGATGTGCTTTAAACTCACACACAAAAATTGAAGAGATCTGATAGAGAAAAGTATCTGGAGCAAACTGGTGACAGTAATTCTCTAACTTGAGTGTTGGGACTATTTTCTACTCTCACTGAAGTCACAATGACAGTCAGAATTGCCATTGACAGTGGTTATTCTTAACTGGCATTCAGTTCACTTCAGTGGCTCAGTCGTGTCCGATTCTTTGTGACCCCATGAACCGCAGCACACCAAGCCTCCCTCCCTGTCTATCACCAACTCCTGGAGTCCACACAAACCCATGTCCATTTAGTCGGTGATGCCATCCAACCATCTCATCCTCTGTTGTCCCCTTCTGTTCCTGCCTTCAATCTTTCCCAGCATCAGGGTCTTTTCAAATGAATCACCTCTTCGCATGAGGTGACCAAAGTATTGGAGTTTCAGCTTCAACATCAGTCCTTCCAATGAACTCCCAGGACTGATCTCCTTTAGGATGGACTGGGTGGATCTCCTTGCAGTCCAAGGGACTCTCAAGAGTCTTCTCCAACACCACAGTTCAAAAGCATCAATTCTTCTGTGCTCAGCTTTCTTCACTGTCCAACTCTCACATCCATACATGACTACTGGAAAAACCATAGCCTTGACTAGACGGACCTTTGTTGACAAAGTATTGTCTCTGCTTTTTAATATGCTGTCTATGTTGGTCATAACTTTCCTTCCAAAGAGTAGGCATCTTTTAATTTCATGGCTGTAATGACCATCTGCAGTGATTATGCCCCCCCCAAAATAAAGTCAACAACACCCCAACTGGAAGGAATTTCACAATCATAGAGGTCCTCCCCAAGAAGCAATAAGTCTAAGCCCCACTTCAGGATCCCTATCATAGAGGTCAAATACTGAGAAGACAAGCCCTCAGAATGTCTGGCTTTGAAAACCAGTCAAGAGAAATGACCAAAAGTAGACAAATGGAGTGAAAAAAAAACCTAAAAATCTTTTGCACAATAAAAGAAGTTATCAACAAAGCAAAAGGATATTTGAAAACACTATATCTGATAGGGGTTAATATTGAAAGCATACAAAGAACTCATACAACTCAACCTCAAAGAAAAAACAAACAACCTGATTTAAAAATAGACAGAGGACCTGAAGAGACATTTTTCCAAAGAAGGTTGCCAACAGACAGATAGAAAAATACCAACGTCACTAATCGTCAGAGAAATGCAAATCAAAACACAGTGAGACATCACCTCATACCAGTCAGAATAGTTATCATCAAAAAGACAACAAATAACAAGTGTTAGCGATGATTTTTGGCCACCTGATGCAAAGAACTGACTCATTGGAAAAGATCCTGATGCTGGGAAAGATTGAAAGCAGGAGGAGAAGGGGGCGACAGAGGATAAGATGGTAGTATGGTATTACCAACATGATGGAAATGAGTTTGAGTAGGCTCTGGGAGTTGGTGACAGACAGGGAAACCTGGTGTGCTGCAGTCCAAGGGGTCACAAAGAGTCAGACACAACTGAGTGACTGAACTGACTGAACTGAGCGATGATCTGGGAAAAGGGAACCCATGTACTGTTAGTGGGATTGTAAATTAATGCAACTGATATGGAAAATAGTATAGAAGTTTCTTAAAATTATAAAAATAGTATTGTAAAAATAAATTAATTAATCAATCAATTAAAAAAATCCTCTTTCACTTTCAGCATGAAGCTCTTTAGTTCCTTTTCACTTTCTGCCATAAGGGTAGTGTCATCTGCATACCTGAGGTTATTGATATTTCTTCTGGCAATCTTGATTCCAGCTTGTGCTTCTTCCAGCCCAGCATTTCTCATGATGTACTCTGCATAGAAGTTAAATAGGCAGGGTGAAAATATACAGCCTTGACATATTCCTTTTCCAATTTGGAACCAGTCTGTTGTTCCATGTCCAGTTCTAACTGTTGCTTCCTGACCTGCATACAGGTTTCTCAAGAGGCAGGTCAGGTGATCTGGTATTCCCATCTCTTTCAGAATTTTCCAGTTTGTTGTGATCCAGACAGTCAAAGGCTTTGGCATAGTCAATAAAGCAGAAATAGATGCTTTTCTGGAATTCTCTTTTTTCGATGATCCAATGGATGTTGGCAATTTGAACTCTGGTTCCTCTGCCTTTTTAAAAAACAGCTTGAATATCTGGAATTTCACAATTCATGTATTGCTGAAGCCTGGCTTGGAGAATTTTGAGCATTACTTTACTAGCATATGAGATGGGTGCAATTGTTTGGTAGTTTGAGCATTCTTTGGCATTCCCTTTCTTTGGGATTGGAATGAAAACTGACCTTTTCCAGTCCTGTGGCCACTGCTGAGTTTCCCAAATTTGCTGGCATATTGGGTGCAGCACTGTCACAGCATCATCTTTTAGGATTTGAAATAGCTCAACTGGAATTCCATCACCTCCACTAGCTTTGTTCCTAGTGATGCTTCCTAAGGCCCACTTGACTTCACATTCCAGGATGTCTGACTCTAGGTGAGTAATCACACCATTGTGATTATCTGGGTTGTGAATATCTTTTTTGTACAATTCTTCTGTATATTCTTGCCTTAATATCTTCTTAATATCTTCTGCTTCTGTTAGATCCATACCATTTTTGTCCTTTATTGAGTCCATCTTTGCTTGAAATATTCCCCTTGTATCTCTAATTTTCTTGAAGATATCTCTAGTCTTTCCCATTCTATTGTTTTCCTCTATTTCTTTGCATTTATTGCTGAGGAGGGCTTTCTTATCTTTTCTTGCTGTTCTTTGGAACTTTGCATTCAAATAGGTATATCTTTCCTTTTCTCCTTTGCTTTTTGCATTTCTTCTTTTCTCAGCTAATTGTAAGGCCTCCTCAGACAGCCATTTTACTTTTTTGCATTTCTTTTTCTTGGGGATGGTCTTGATCCCTGTCTCCTGTACAATGTCATAATCCTCTGTCCATACTTCATCAGGCACTCTGTCTATCAGATCTAGTCCCTTAAATCTATTTCTCACTTCCGCTGTATAATCATAAGGGATTTGATTTAGGTCATACCTGAATGGTCTAGTGGTTTTCTTCACTTTCTTCAATTTCAGTCTGAATTTCACAATAAGAAGTTAATGATCAGAGCCACAC
Source organism: Antilocapra americana (assembly GCA_007570785.1). Classification (NCBI taxonomy): domain Eukaryota; kingdom Metazoa; phylum Chordata; class Mammalia; order Artiodactyla; family Antilocapridae; genus Antilocapra; species Antilocapra americana. Next base: position 3,370,444 of record ML664659.1, on the reverse strand, counting down.
TCAGCTCCCAGTCTTGTTTTTGCTGACTGTATAGAGCTTCTCCATCTTTGGCTGCAAAGAATATAATCAGTCTGATTTTAGTGTTGGCCATATGGTGATATCCATGTGTAGAGTTTTGTCTTGTGTTGTTGGAAGAGGGTGTTTTCTATGACCAGTACATTCATTTGGCAAAACTCTATTAGCCTTTGCCCTGCTTCAGTCTGTACTCCAAGGTCAAATTTACCTGTTGCACCAGGTGTTTCTTGACTTCCTACTTTTTCATTCCAGTCCCCTATAATGAAAATGACATCTTTTTGGGGTGTTAGTTCTAAAAGGTGTCAGGTCTTCATAGAACCATTCAACTTCAGCTTATTCATCATTACTGGTCAGGGCATAGCCTTGGATTACCATGATATTGAATGGTTTACTTTGGAAATGAACAGAGATCATTCTGTCGTTTTGGAGATTGCATCCAAGTACTGCATTTCGGACTCTTTGGTTGACTATGATGGCTACTCCATTTCTTCTAAGGGATTTCTGCCCACAGTAGTAGATATAATTGTCATCTGAGTTAAATTCACCCATTCCAGTCCATTTTAGTTTGCTTATTTGCATAATGATTAAGAAATGTGGATTTTCTGAATCCTGAATGTAGACTTGATAGTTTCTCTGGCATTTAATGCTAAACTCTCATCACAAGTAGTAAAACCTTCAGGAGTTAAGGAAATATAAAAAATAAACAAATATAATTCCACCTTTCCCTTTGGATATATGCATAGAAAGAGTATGTCAGTCTACAATCTAGCTTACTTTCAACCAACAAAAGAAGTAGACAACTCTCTGTAACTTTGAGATTATGTTGTATATCATTAATTTCAGGTATATTTCAGAAACAAATCAAAGAACCAACTATTAAGAATTGAATCACTAATGAACTACTAACATCAACATTAAGATAATAAAATCATTGTCATATCTTGTAACAAGTTTGGAATCACTCATCAAGTTACAAGATCTTGTTAGCTCTCCATTCCTCTAAATGGTTCAGTTGCCATTTAATGTAGAAAAATATTCTTGTATTGGTTTAACCAAAACGTTCATTCAGGTTTTTCAGTAAGATGCTATGGAGAAACCTAAATAAGATTTTTGGCCCACCCAATATAATGACTTGGATTTAAGAAAGATGAATGCTCTCTAGGCTGATAAGACATCACAACCTAGAATTTATATAGGCTCTGTTGTAGTTAGTGATGAATCTTTCTGCTAAAGAGATATATTTCTATTTCAGGGCTTGTTAAGGAAGATTACCTATGATTTGATGATTTTATAATTTTTAAATCTCTGTAATTTAATAGGTACCTACTCATCTCTAAAAGATGAAAGTCAAATGAACCTGTTCCTAAACTTTATGCCCAGTTGTGATTTTCTTGCCTTTTAATATCCTAATTTGTACAGTGTGCTGACCAACCTGTTTAACTCTAGGCCTGAATCTGACTTTTGTCACCTACTATCCCTCCAGATATTTTTTAAATGTCAGTGTTTAGTCACAGTCTTGAACTTTGTTACCTAATGAAATCCTCTTCTAATGGGTCAGTTACATTTCTTTTAAGAGCCTCACTTGGTATATATTATAAAAGAGGAGGAATTTCTTATCAGTGCCCTCTCCTTGTGTGTGTGTGTCTGTGTGTGTGCACACATGCTCAGTCATGTCCGACTCTTTGTGACCCCATGGATGTAGCCTGCCAGGCTTCTCTGTCTGTGGAATTTTCTAGGCAAGAATACTGGAGTGGGTTGCTATTCCCTTTTCCAGGGGATCTTCCTAACCCAGGAATCAAACTTGCATCTCTTGAGTCTCCTGCATTGGCGGATAGATTCTTTACCACTGAACCACCTGGGAAGCCCAAAATATTTTTATTTTGTCCCCAAACAGCTGTGATCACCAGTTCCTCTGTGATACCTGAAATTCCTTCTTTGGAGTTAAGGCATTATTGCTCTAGGAGTCCTATGCTGAAATGCAATTACCTGTATTGCACAGTTTGTTTTATTAGTTTATCCAAGTCATCTTCAGATTTCTCATTTGAGAGCAGAGTCCTAAGGGAAAGGTTAAATTTTGGCTTGGCCTTGCAATGAGAGGGACAAGTCTGAAGATCATATCATTGTCCATTCTGTTATTAAGTGAGAAGACTGTTTAAATTCACTGGTGTTACCTATAAACAAGGAAAGGGTTAGAGAAACAGGGAAAGAGGACTTAGAAGGAAAAACAGATCTGCAAAGACCAGCATCGTCTACTTTAATGCTCTGGCCAAGCCTGATTAAAAAATGTAACTCAGTTCATTACTGGCATTCATTTCAAGGTGTATTGCTGCTTTTAAACTTAAACTATGTCTAATTCAGTGATGAAGAGAAATTAATGAACAACCTCAGCTTTTCATATGTTTTTAAAGTGTACTAGAGTCATACTTAAAGCTGTTGAATAGAAAGTGTCTATTAACTGAAGTATGGGATATGTCCAGATACAGGAGGTTTTATTATCCTTTGAAAGGTACAATGAATAGTCTTTAAAAGTCGTTAAAGTGCATACAATCTTTTGACCTGCTGTATTTACATACTCTTTGCCAGGTATGTACCTCGATGATTATATCCTCTTCAATTTTTTTTCACTCTTTCTCCCTTTTATCCTCCTGTCTCTTCATTCATGCTTCCTTCAGCTGTTCTTAACATTGCTAGGCTAAAGTAATATCTAGTTTCCTGAGCCGTACCATTGAGTGGTACCACTTGAGGGATGTCACGAGGTCTACTTGCTAGTGTCTTTCATTCTGTCCTGCACTGGTGCCTGAAATTCCCACCACTTTGCTTATTGTTTGTGGCTAAGATGTTAGCCTAAAAAATAAAAGACCAAAAAACCCATAAGGATAGTGCATATGTCCAAACTAAGTATTTTTACATTTATTTCTTAGAAGGCAAAGATAAAATATTCCAATATTCCATTTCCTTAAGACTTAACTAACCAGGCGTGTTAAAATTGAAAACGATCTTTGAGGTCATCTCCAGATTTTAATTAAAGCTGATTTTTTTCTTTTTTTTGGTTTCTTTTTGTTTTGTTTCAGAATCCTTTTATTAAATGAGATTTGATATGAAAGTTCAATGAATAAAGTAGATGAACAAGAGAACATTAAGGCTCACTCCTCTGGTCATTATCAGGTCTACGGAAGCTTAGTTCTTCCATTTATTTTAAAATGAACTCATAGTCCATTTTGTGGAGAAAGGTGTTATTAGAAGCCCTGATTCTGATTCCTAATCTATCCTCTTTCTATCCATTGAACTAGTTAGTCTAGTGATTATTAATACCTTTTGTTTAGCTCACCCGAATTTCTTCTACTCTATGGAAATACTCATACTAACATGCTATATAATAATGCTGCAGAAATACCCAACAACCATAGGGACAGTAATCAAAGGGATAGGAAGAAGGGTGATTCTGATATAGAAAGCTTCCTTGAAGAATCTACAGCTTTTAAGAGAATCTTTTAAATATGACTACAAAGATTGGGGAAGGGGTTGTATTATTAGCAATTTTTATTGTTTTAACAGTTCCTCAATTAACATTAAATTATATTCAACTAAAGTGGCCTTTAATAGAAAGGAGAGTGAATTGTAGGTCAGAGTCTCTCAACTCCAGAAGATTACTTTCTGAAAACAAATAACAGTATCTGGTGAAAACCAGTTTACCGAGGTCATGAGCCTAAATTTTATTGCGAAACTCCAAATGATGAATAGTATCAATTTTTTTCCTTCAGTTCAGATTTTTAAAATCAGACAAAAAGGATGTTATATATGGCAAAACATGTAATCAGTGAATCCATTTAGAACAGTTATTGTGCAATGAATCAGTGGATCCAAATGGAATCTTATTAATCAAAATGTATTATATTAATTAGAAGGACAGTTCATGTCATAACATATATCCAGATGTTTTAAAATATTGCTGAGTTCCCTACATTAAGCCTCTGAATGGGCTTTTGCAATGGATGGGCTTTTTCAATTTCCCAGTATTTGAGAACTACAGTCAGAGTGTTAGAGAGGTGCTCTCTGTGAGGGAGAGAAATAAATATCATATTATAAGGATTTATGGGCCTAATTTCCATACAATTCTAATTATTTGATTTTTGTTGTTGTGCGTTTCTACAGCTTTTCCTTCAGAAACATTTCTGGAACACATGCAGGCAGGTAAAGATCCAGGTTTGGTTGGGGCCTGAGTTTTATACAATTTGGGGGCCCTCTCTTTAAAAACGAATACAAGATCACAAATGCAAAATTAGATATGAAAGTGAATATTTAGAAGGAGCCTGTGCAAGTGAGGTGCTGTGAGGCTTAAGCTTCAAGGTAAATCCACTCTGGCATGCAGAACACACCACTAAATAATTCAGTAGTTGATCAGTGAAGGAAAGGGAAATTTTTCAAAAGCCACAAGGCTTTGATATTGGCAGAGTTTTTGATATGTTAATGACATGTATAAATACAAGTGACAAGATTGCAATCATTTGGTCAAAGAAAGATGGAATTATAATTCACAGTAAGATGAGATCTAAATTAGATAAATTAAACTTTGATAGTGCTGTGACAATCTGGTATATCTTTATGCAGTGCATCTTGAGGAATTTAGTTACAATTATTTTAAATCACTGGTTGTGCAGTTTATACCAATGAAATGGGAATTACCAAGAAATACATTCAATCTGATCAAGGTTAATAAGAAAAGGCTCAACATTTTCATAAATGCCCTCTTAAACAGATGGTATTGCATAACATGTAAAATGAAATATAGGATTAAAATAATGATTCATTTTTAAATTTGATATACAGTCTGAAGTTGAATCTAGAATCACTATAATTTTAGGCATCTGAGTCTACTGTCTGGGCTGTTCACAAAATAACAACATCTAGTTGACTTCAGCTTCATTATGAACCTTTGAACACACTTTTATCTATCAGGTTCAGGTTTAATTATGGTTGTTTTTTTTTCCCTGTAATTCATTAGAAGCCTTTTTTAAAAGTCTACGTATACCATTACTAGCAGAAAAGTTAGAATATATGTTGATGGTTACTAATGGTGGATGGGCACATTTCATGCTTTGGCGACCAATGATATAGGTTACGGAAGCATTTGGCACCCTGAGAAGTACCATTTGTGGGATACCACAAAATCTACTGCAAAATGTCTCCCCTCTTTCCTACACTGGTACCTGAAATTCTTCTCACCATTTGACTTTGGTTTGGGGTTAAAACACTGGTCTGAAAACACAAATCATCTGAAAAGTTAAATCTGCTGAAGGAGCAAAAAACCTTATCTGATATCAGTCAACACCAAAAATAAAACTGTTAAGAGCTTAGCTATAAATCCAGTTAGAGGTGTATCTTCAAGAAGAAGATACTGAATTGTAATGTCATTGGAATGTATTCATAAACATGTAACTTGAATTTAGGGATATAGGTGTGTTAAATTGGCTCATTGGCAAAGATACCTTAGTTCTACTCTTTAACTTGATTATTAGGTAACTGTATGACTTCAGAAAAGTCACTTGAATTCTGTAAGTTGTCACCTCTCTATAATATGTAGAAATTAGTCTCTTCCAGTGCCAAAGTCTGTTTATTTAAATACATGTTGAACATCAATTTTTTTTGTAGCTCTGTCTTCTGGAATATTAATCTGGAGTTCTTCAAACTTGGGTCTGTAAGCCACTTGCCACTGATGATCCTTGCAGTCACCATCTGTTGATATACAACTAAACTCATATTCACTCTCCCTTTTTTACTATTCACTTTTGGTGTAGAGGTCTAGGTCAATTACACTGGTTTTGTGAGATGAAAACTAAATTAAAAAATGATGACTGTATACGATGACTTAAAATTTTAACTTGAAAATTGTCTACTGTAGACATCCATGGCATAATTCAAACCAGGTGGGAATGTCCTTTTGACCATGATATCTATTGCATATAGTTAGATGTAGCCCTCAGAGAAAATTATAGTAGAGGTCTCAGTATAAATAGCAGAGTATGCCATGTGCCTACAATAGCTGTTGAAACAATAAGGTGCTTTTATACAGTAAATGTATGTTTGTAGCACTTGCTATGAGTCAGGCACTGTTCTGAGTGCTTTAATATGTTTACTGATTTACTCTCTATAATATATCAGTGAGACTTGGTGCTATTATTATCTCCACTTTACATACGAATTGAGACACAGAGAGGCTAAGTAACCTGCTGAAGCTCACAGAACTCAAAGTTACAGATGATGGAAGGATTGAACTTTATGACTCCAAGATCATACTGATTAAAGGAAAACAAAGGAAGCCAAGCTATCAAAGGGCATAGAAACATCTCTGTAAGTAGCCAAGCAAAGCAATTTAACATCTGCAAAACTATATTCTAAAGAATATATAGTTATTAAGAGTTTGGGCTTCCCTGGTGGCTCAGCTGGTAAAGAATCTGCCTGCAATGCAGGAGACCTGGGTTCAATCCCTGGGTTGGGAAGATCCCCTGGAGAAGGCAATGGCTACCCATTCCAGTATTCTGGCCTGGAGAATTCCATGGACTGTATAGTCCATGGGGTTGCAAAGAGTAAGAAACAACTGAGCAACTTTCACTTTCAATAGCAGTAATCTACAAGAGTGCTTAGTATAAGATAGAGAGGAAATGGGAGACAAGCATGGCTGGAGAAGTGGGGAAAACAGAGCGATGAGGCTCTGTTGTTTTACTGAGTCTGTCTTTCTGCCTTGGAATAATGATTACAGTTCCTGCAGAGGTACACCTGTTAATGTGATGTTCCATATACCAATGTGAAACAGATAAAGTCCTTTCTCATTTGAGTCAGTCAGAATGGCATGAAGAAGACAGAGAAGCTTGTAACAAAATCTGGGAGCAAGTAGTGCATAGTACTGAGAACATTCCAAGAGCCCAGAGAGACTAATTTATGGGGAAAATTAAAATGATTATTATATACAGCTTTGTCAAGTAATGACTATGAGAAACATAAGAACTGTCTGTAAATATTTGAAGAGCAAATATTACAAGCAGAGAAGGGATTTTCTTATAGATGAAACTAGAAACATTGGTTGAAATTGCAGAATGGATCATTTTGGCCCAACAGTGTATAAAACGTCTTGACAGGTGATATCTACTATATTGTAAAATAGATTCAGAAAATAAAACAAAACATAAAAGGGCCCAATATGCCCTTTAAGAATATCAGTAGGGTTTACTGGAAGATCCAGTGATGAGTATCAAGAGGTATAGTCTAGGTTAAGTACTCTGATTCTAGAATATGATATCCTTTAGATTTGGGAAAGTCATTGCCCATCTCACTCATAACAGTGTTGCAATGGAAGTTAAGGTTGTAATGTTTTTCTTTTTATTGCCCAATGGCTTGTCCAGTAGTTTTTGTGCCTGATTCCCTGGATAGGTGTTGACTGAGTGACTAACACACACACACAACAAGAGGGGATACCAGTGAGAATCAGAACCTATTCTCCTGAGGGTGGAAGTGCTGTTTAGTTTAAAGTAGAATAGGGAGGGAGATGGGAGGGGGGTTCTGGAAGGGGAACACATGTATACCCATGGTAGATTCATGTCAATGTATGGCAAAACCAACACGATAATGTAAAGAAAAAATAAATAAATAAATATTTTTTTTTTAAAAAGTGGCAATGAGAGGCTAGAACTCAGGAGATTAGACATTGCAAATTGGGCATTTTACTTAACATATTAAGTATTCACTAATTTATAGAATGAATACATGGATGAATGAACAAATCTCATTGAATCAAAATATCCTAATCTATAAAGTAAAGTTAGCAAAAAATGCATATCCATTTGCTACATCAGTGTATGTGGAACCTGACAAAGGGTATATATTCAATAAATGGTAGGTATTATTATCAATGTTTAAGTTCTTACAATGACTTCTTCCTGCTCTTGCACCCATCTTTATACCTGCCTTATCAGGAGGGTGTTTACAGGAGTTATGATAATTAAACCCCTTAGGAGAAGTTAGGACTTCAGAATGAGTCACTATTGAGGCATTCACTTTTGGATTCAAATAAAGTCATTCTGCAGAGTGTAGAAGCCTGATGGTGCCAATGAAAAGAAAAAAATAAATCACCATGTTTCACAACATTGTTCTGGTAGGAATTAAGAATATTTTATACAGTAGTTTGCCAAAGCATTTGCCTTTCCTTTTGATTCTCTGTCACCATAAAGTAACAGTGTTTATTAGGCTGGAAGTCCCAGTTGGCCATTGGAATATTCTCATAGACACTGCAAGTTGTGATGGACATTGCTGCCCAAATGTATCCAAACCTCTCCTCAACACCCTGTTTTATATTGAGCTCTATGGAGTTTTTGTCTTTGTTTCCCCTTTACAATTCTTTGCACATTTTGACACTTTAACTCACAAGCCTTTCAAACTTAAATGTGTTTTTAATTCTCAGATGTTGAAAATCAACACAAATATGTTGCAAAACTGTAATGCTTTATTTAGGGTGAAAAATCATTCTTTTTAAGATACACTGGTTGAGCTTTCAACAAATGCATCCTCAAAATGAGTGTAACAAAAGAAATACCAAGCATAAATTACATTCAAAGATAAATCAGGTAGAAACAGAAAATTTTGACTAAGTGCCAACTGCTACATAATGTTGCTAAGACTTAAAGAATACATTTACATTTATTTAGTAAAGATTAAAGGCATCTCTGTTTGTGAAATGTCAATTAATAAGGACCAAGAGTTTTTGTTAGAGTGAGCATGCATTTTAATTGTTTCTGTGGAATTTTAATAATGATTAGATTGTCCTTTTAACCCGATTTCTAGCCCTCTGTCTCCAGAGTAGCCTGAGAAAGAATACACAAAATAGTTCCTGGTGTCTCTCTGTTTATCTTTTTTTTATAAACTTGTCCACTGAGAGTGACATGCTCTTGTTTCTAAGGGAGCACCCTAAGTGGGAGGACAGCACGCCTTCTCATTCATGAAGGATAGGCCCCAAGAGCTTTTTGACTCCCCACATCCTAAAATATCACTCTAGCATATAATTTCCCTCATAAAATGCAGTAAAGTATAACTGAAAAATTTAATAGACCCTTTTCAGACCATTAATGATTCTATAAATACAAGACTAAAGTCATTTACAAAGCCCTTTTCTGGCTAAGAACTAGCACTTTCTTCTCACTGCCAGTATTAGCACTAGCAGTTGTTTTCCTTTTCAGGGCCATTTTTCACACAGAAATAAAGTTAACTTGTATCACTTCAGTAGACTTGCTACATACACCCCAACACATAGAGAAGGGCACAGAGTTTTGGATGCTGGGCAGTTGGCCAACTCACTCACTAGCTATACCAACCTGAGTAGACTGTGCTCTCAACACCAAAGATCCAAATTCATATGTCAGCAATACTACTGATTACTAAAGGTCATGGACCCATGGAGTCACTTCATGAGTAATCGATGTTGCAAATGTTAAATCCATAAATTCCTAGGATCTACTATATTTACTAGCTCAGTGAACTTAGAAGTTGCTCTTCACTGGTTGTTGGAGCAGAGTACCAGAAGCATCTGAATCTTATTGGACTCTTGTATATATAATTTTAAATGATTTATAGACTATTATAATGATTTATCAGGCTTCCCTGGTAGCTCAAACTGTAGAGAGTCTGCCTGCAATGCAGGATACCTGTGTTTGATCCCTGAGTTGGGAAGATCCCCTGGAAAACGGAATAGCAACCCACTCCAGTATTCTTGCTTGGAGAAGTCCATGGACAAGAAGGCTGGAGAGCTACAGTCCGACACGACTGAGTGACTGACACAAACACACACATAATGATTTACCAAGAATATAATAACATTAGAGTAAATACTTAGTCTTCATTGGACCAATCTGCTTTTGTGCTTTCCATTCCAAAGTGTTTCATTACATATAACAGGATCTTTATCTTCTGTTAAAGCAGTCCACAGCCCTGTTGAATTTGTGTTTGTGAGTCGACTATAATCTTACCAGTGATTTTAGATCAAAATTATACTTTTTTCCATGAGAGTTGCAGGCATGAGGCCATCCCAGGCTTGCTTCTTTCGAGCAAGCTCAACTTACTGAGTTAGAATTCGTTGATCAGTGCACATTGATGCCAACTTCTGCAAATTACAATTTTTGGTCTCCTGCCTCCTCTGGTGCATAGTAACTGAGAGCAATATAACATAGAAAATCCTGCAAAACCAAACAGATTGCAGAAGTCTAGCATCTCGGATGGTATGTAGATTTGTTGCTTTTCCTGGAGGACTCTTATCTGTAAAGCAATAAAGGCAGATAAATAAAGTCTCCTGAATTATATATTGTCTAGGGAGTCAAGAACTCTGGCTTTTAGTCCAGACCTTGACACAATGTGACTTCTAGCAGGTTACTTTATCTCTGGGGGCCATGGTTCCTATAGCTATAAAATGGTATGATGATGTCTGTCTCACAGTGAGACCTCGTAAAAGGACAAACACACACACACACACACACACACACACACACACACACACACACACACAAAATATGTTCCCTTCAGAAGAAAGGTACAATATACATCTAAAATAGTGTTCCTAGATACGCATGTATGTATATTTTTTCATTGTTGACATGTATAATGAAAATTATTTGTCATTTTATTTAACTGCTGCAGCCTAACAAGAGGTTCAGATGAATAAAATTTGGTCATATACAAAGGAAGAATATTGTGTAGATGAGCTGAATAAATTTTCTTCTGCAATGTATGCAGTTTCTGATTGTTATAGTCAGAAAGAGGATGTGAAAAAAGAAAGCAAATCTACAGTAATTCAGCACCAATCTCTATAAGGTAAAATGTTCTATAGCAAATTCATGGTTCAAGAGAAGGAAGTGTGGCTTCCAGTGTTTTCCCAACCCTTTGTTGTTTCCTGTCTCCTACTACTTATTGCCAGAACCTGCTTTTTCCACTCCTCAAATCCCATTGCTGGCCCTCATGGGGTTTAGCAGGCTCTCCCATCCTAGATTTTTCTTCTTCAATGATTTTAAAATGCAGTAAGGATGATATGATTATTTGTAGAACGATCCTTCCCCTGGATGATATAATAAACATTGAATTTGGGGGGTTTAAAAAATAAATTTCAAGTCAGTTAAGTCTTTACCTCGTATCCACCATGTATCCAGACTAGTGTCAGACACCACAAGAGATTGATGGAAAATAACCAACACAGTCTTGATACCAAATAGTTTACTTGTTGAGATGTACCATTTTTATGGATAACACTCATGCTGTCTTCCCTTCGAACCAATAAGCTCATGAGCCATGTATCTTATTCATCTTGGGGTCTTCCATACTCACCTTTTGGGAAGGATGGTTCTCCATGTACAGAACTGCCCCACACCATTGTGTGATGATTATCTAAGGGCTCTGTGTATGAAATGCCAGTAATATCTCTCAGTCACTGTAACAACCAAAACCACCCCTACACATTTTCAGATTTGAAGTAACTGTCCCCTCAACTGAGAGTCACTGTTCTATAGCCCCATAGATGTTACCTTGCATATGACAGGAGCACTGTTAATATTTTCTGAAGGAATGAGTTCATCAAACATAACAGTTGAAGAGTAATTGAAAAGAGTCTAAAATCACATGTAAGAATCTTTGGAATAGAATACGAGTACATTAGAACTCTGGGGAACAATATTGGGTTATGTTGGGTTGTATTAATTGTTATCTTGGGCTGGACATTAAAAGCTAGGTAGATTTTCCAAGTTGAATGGGAGAGTAGCATCACCTGTAAGAGTAGCAAAATTAAATAAAAATAGTTTTTGGAAGATGCCACACTGACTGGGTTAGAAGACTGTTTGGGGAGTTGGTGTAAGAAATGTTTGTTTATGTAGGAGTGGACCAGGCTGTAGACAGCTGAAGGGTCTGGACTTGAGCCTGTAATCAATAGTGTGCTCCCAAAGGCTTGCGTACAAGGTTATAACAAGGTGGAAGTCTTATTTTATTAAGATGAATTTGGTTATTTGGTATAATTTGGATTTAAGAAGACACATGTTGATGACCAGTGAGGAAATTGTTGACATAATCTAGTTGTAAAACATGTCATTCCCCATTTTTTTTGTTTTCCCATCCATATTTTTCTTTTACTCTTTCTTCATCTGTCTTGTGTGTTTTGATACCAGAACTCATTAATATTTTCTTTTACTTCTCCTTATGCTTCTAGTATCAGTTAAACATATTCTATACCATTCATAATTTTTTTAAATCTGATTCATTTTATCTTCTAGCCTTTATTTCACAGTTTAAAAGGCTTAAAATTTAAGTACCAAAAGATGGAAATAAGAATCAATTTAGTGATCAATCTGCTCTGCTCCTAGGAGAAATGGGAGAATAAGAGGAAACATTTAACTCTAAATCTGAAGATTCTTAAATATGAATGTATGAAGCTCACAGAGGTACATTGCCTTCTAGTTTCTGAAAAACAAAAATCTTGATGATGAATTGGATTATATTAAAATACGCTTTTCTTAGCAGATTCTTTTATTCAATTGTCAGAGTTTTAAAATTTCAGATGGAAGGGGATTAGAAGAGGAAATAGTATATGTTCTTACTTCTCAGATCAACTGTTACTTAAGATAACCAAAAAGGGGACAATATAGTTATTAATATAACAATCTAGGGCTTCCCAGGTGGTGATAGTGGTAAAGAACCCGTCTGCCAATTCAGGAGACATAAAAGATGCAGGTTCGATTCTTGAGTCGGGAAGATCCCCTGGAGAAGGATATGGCAACCCGCTTTAGTACTCCTGCCTGGCGAATCCCATTGACAGAGGAGCCTGGCAGGCTACAGTCCATTGGGTTGCAAAGAATCAGACACAACTGAAGCAACTGAGCACTATAGCAATATAATATTGTAACAACTCATTAATTTCTATTAATTTATAAAACAATTCAAATTAATAACCAATGCAAGATTCGTAGGCTTGTGATTTAAATGTTAGAAGGAATACATTTCCTGAACATGATTTTTACTCAAAGTAAAGTCTCTCAGTCATGTCCGACTCTTCGCAATCCCATGGAGTGAAGCCTACCAGGCTCCTCCATCCATGGAATTTTCCAGGCAAGAGTACTGGAGTGGATTGCCATTTCCTTCTCCAGGGGATCTTCCCGAC
>ML664659.1:3310449-3357155 GCA_007570785.1 Antilocapra americana | reverse complement strand
CTACAGTCCATGGGGTTCTCCAGGCAAGAATACTGGAGTGGGTAGCCATTCCTTTCTCCAGGGGATCTTTCCATCCAGGAATTGAACCTGGGTCTCCTGCATTGCAGACAGATACTTTACCATCTGAGCTACCAGGGAATGCTTATTTGTATACAATCAACATGCTAATATCAAATTGTTTTTATCTACTCACTATATGTCCATAAGAGACCATCACTTAGCAGTTAGCAAGAATCATTGTTTGCAAATTAATGAAACTATTGGATTAATTTAAATATTTGAAAATTTAGACCTTTGAAAAAATTCACAATTTTCTTACACCAGTAAGATTTTACTCTCTGTGCACTGTATATGTTAACATACAACATTAAGTAGAACAGCTGTTAGACTGTTTGGGTGGAGATTAGTGAACTTCTGATATCTGTCATATATAGTTTCAAAGAGAATTTTGTAGGAAAAGAACATGAAATTGAACATTTTCTGTGAACAAATAGTTAAGAAAGTGTAAAACACAAAATTATAAATGACACAGGAAGCCATCTGAGTGGCTCAAAACTAGAATAGTGGTTTTTTACCTTGATAGTTAAATTTCCTCTGACATTTTTTTAAACTAAAGTCTTTGGGGAAGCCAATAAAAGAGTGGTTAGAAAAGATACATTTATGAAGCAAAGACAACATTGTAATTAATAGTGAGAAATGTGTTTTTCCCATAAGAGTCTGTTTGAGCTTCATGGGTTCCTAAATATCAACCTTTGACTCTTTCATGATTTAATTTTGGAAATATTTAGCCAATTGTGATTCTGCAATTCTCCTATTGCCTGTGAACTCTTTTGAAACATTGATTAGATTAATCAAAAGATATGCCACATGAATATGTTTAAATGTCTTGAAATACATATTAGTTAAAAAGTAGTAGATACACTAAAATCACTTATCAACTTCAATCACTTAGAAAATACAAATGACACAAATCAAACTCTGAGGCAAATTTATTTTGTTTAGTTGTGCCAGTCAGTGGGCCAGGATCATGGTCTACAGTTACTTCAGTTTCGCCCTTGTTTGGTAGCCTTAGTTCTCCTTTATCATCAGTGGGAACCTTGGGAACTGGGTTGGTCCATGTGTGAAGTGCAGGTCCCTTTTTGCCTCGGCTGTGGGCAGAGTATAGTGATATGCAGCACCTCTTGTTTTCTCTTGGCTTTCTGGGAGGGCTGTGGTGAATTGTTGGAAAGAGTTGATATAATATAGACTGGTTCCAAGAGTGATTAATAACTGTTGAGATTTAGCCTGAGGATAAAAAGAAATAAGAACAATCCTTAACACCTGGCCTATGAATAAATTTAAGGAATATCAAGTAGAACATAGACCAGGATAAAAGCAAGGCTTCCATTGACTTGAGCCAGAGAGCTCTCCAGAAGAAGAGAGAAAGAACTACCTTTAAGTTCAGGATCAGGCAGCCTGAAGACCTGCCTGAAGGCCAGTGTCATCATTACTCTGAGTGCATCGAGGCAGCATCAGCTGTGCCCAAAGTATTTGCAGAGCAGAAAATCAGAATATTTTATGGCCAGCATCTATAAAATGGAGGACGATACCAGGAAACAAGAGTGAAATTTTTATCTAATGACAATAGGATTCACGTACATAAGGCCAATTAATTTTCACCACAGATCTGTGGAATAGGCATGATGGCTGTTTTTATCTTTTTTTAGAGTCTTTTTTTAAAAATAGACTGGAAACAGGTTTGAGGGAAGCAAGAAAATGATAAAATATCAAGACAGGCCCATCCCTAACATTTGCCAGGCCTCAGGGTGAGAATCTATATATTATCATATGAGTAAAAAATTTAAAGTTATATGTTAAACTGACATACTTTTAAATAAAATGTATAATGCCTTCCTGCCTATGAAATTTATCTTCATAGTGACCTAGAGGATCAGGTTCCAATTTAGAATACCTCTAAATGTCCTCATGTATACACAGTTGACATTCCAGGCAATGTATAAACTCTATCCGCATGTCCTGCCAACAGCTTCTTCTTGACCCTGTTGAACCTAGGAGTATGGACCCAGAAATCATTCTGCCATTAGGGGTAAGGACTTGGGGAAGAAACTCTTAAAAATCTTGGAAATGGCTTCTAACTATTTGGGGAATTCCAGGATTTTGGACACTGAGAGCATCATGTCTCCATCCCTTCCTCTCTCCCCGTCCCTGTCTTCCTCACCTCATCTTATCTTCTTTATGTGAAGCTTTGAGTGATTACTGTGTAAGATATTTGACTTTTCAAGTCAAATGTCATTAAAGGCATCTTTAACCTACCAGCAATTCATAAGAAAATTTAAAATTGCTGTGCAGCTCACAATTTTTAGGCTTCTTTGGTTTCTCTTTTAAGTGCTGCACTTTATTGGGGGGGGGTTGCATTAAGATGCATTAGTATTTTTAAATCAGCTTCTCTGTTAATTTAAATCATTTGATATTTTATAGAATTTTATATCTTTGGAGTCAATATTTGGAAATCTTTCATGGCATGTGAAGTCAGCATACAGCTGCTAAATGCCAACTTAACTAGTACCTCAGTATAAAATTTTTAATTCTGGATGAGTTTATCCTGGGTTTTTAATGCCAGACTGGTTCCTAAACTTGGGAGAAAGTTTTAGGAACATTAGATTAAATGGTTTTTATTTTCCTCTAAATATTTTTATTAATGATGAAATATGTCAAATACATAGAAATTTCACATAGCATATACTCACATACCCATCACGCTTTCCTCAGCTCAAATCTAATATACACTATATTTTCTTTAGATTTATTTTCAGGCAATAAAACACTAAGGACAAAATTGAAACTTTTTATGTATCATCCCATCTCATTTCCCTCCCTCTCAAATACAATTCTCAGATACAACCAGTATCCTGAATATGATATTTATCATTCTCATGTATACTTTTTATTCCAGCATCTATTTAAATACATAGCCTTCATCAGTGGTATTTTATCTCTTAACATTGTTTCTATGCTGGTATGTGAGGTTCTGTTTCAATCTGTTAATTTATATAAATGGTCTATTAGATTCATATACTAATCCTCCCCTACTAATAGATACTTAGACTGTTCTTCAAATTTAATTTTACAAACAGCTGCATTAGACAGACTCCTGAATGTTTTGTGTGTGTGTGTGAGAGAGAGTCTTGTAGAGTGTGTACCTAAAAGTTGAATTTCTGAGTCAAAGAGCATGAGTATCTTCAGTTTTGCTAGATTTGCCAGATCGCTCTTCAAAATGCACGAGGTAAGACTTCCACCATCAGCACCTGAAATTCCTAATTCTCTATTTTCTTTTTTTTCTTTAATTCTTTGTTTATTTTTAGCTGTGCTGGGTCTTAGTTACTGTGCATGAGCTTTTGTGGAGATCAAGGGCTACTCTCTAGTTGCAGTGCCAGGGCTTCTCATTGCAATGGGTTCTCTTGTTCTGGAGCATGGGCTCTAGGGCACACGGGCTTCAGTAGTTGTGGCTCCAGGCCTCTAGAGCACAGGCTCAACAGTCATGGTGCAGTGGCTTAGTTTCTCTGTGGCATTTTGGGATCTTCCTGCGCTAGGGATCAAACCCACATCCCCTGCACTGGCAGGTGGATTCTTAACTACTGGACCACCAAAAAAGCCTCTAATTCTCTATACTCTTCTGAACATTTGTTTTTGTTTAATTTTTGCCAGTCTGCATTCATGTTATTTTACCTCACTGATTTAATTTATATGCTATTGATTGCTTGTGAAGTAAAGGACTTTTTCATATGTCTCTTGTCTATTCAAATTTCTTTGAGGTTTGCCTCTTGGTATCATTTGTTTATTTTTTTTTTTGTTTACTTGTAGTTTTTTTTTTCCTTGTTGATTATCTATTTTTTTATTTTTTTATTATTTTTATTTATTTATTTATTTATTTATTTTTACTTGTTTTTGCCATACAATGTCATGATATCACCATGGGTTTATATATGCTTCCCCTCCGGAACCCCCCTCCCTCCTCCCTCCCCCCCGGGAAATCTCGCTGCACCAGTCCCGAGCATCAATCCTGGGCTGGCGATTGATTAGACACATGACAATTAACATGCTTCAATGCCCTTCTCCCATAACATCCCACCCTTACCCTCATCACCAACCTTTGTATTTAGGATCTTTGCAACTGTTGTCTCCAAGTTTGTGAGTTATGTTTTCAGTTTGTTTCTTGTGTCTTTGGTTGATTGGTATTGCATCAGATTTATAGATTAATTTGAGTACAATTCATATCTTTATGATATTGAGTCTTCCAATTCATGAACATGTTTCATCTCATCCATTCATTATAATCTTTTATATCCTTCAATAACTTTTGCAGTTTATTCCATAAAGGTTTTGCAAAGAGTTTGCCAGATTTATCCTTAGGTTCTTCTTAGCTTTTGTTAATACTATAAATAGGATCTTACTTCTTTTTTCTATTGAATTATCTAATTGGTTATTACTTGCATAGGAGTTTCTATTGATTTTAGTATATTGATTTTGTTTCCAGCAACCTTACTAAACTTTCTTGTTAGTTCTAATAGTTTGCACTGACTCATAGATTTTTTTAAATGTGGATAGCAATACCATTTGCAAACGATAACAATTTTGTCTCATCCTTTCCATTTTTATACCTGATTTATTTTCCTTGTTTTATTGTATTGTCTAGTATATCCAGTAAAACGTTGAATAGAAGTAGTGAGAGTGGGTATCTTTGTCTTGACTTTAATGGGAACACTTCCAAAATTATATCATTGCTTATTATGTTTACTGCAGGATTTTAATAGGTATGCCTCAGAAAATCAGAGGACTACTGCTATATTCCTAATTTGTTATATAAAATAGATTTTTAAACATAAATAGATGCTGATTTTGTTGAATGTTCTTTCTGTATCTGTTCCAATAATATATATTTTTGTTTCCTTATTTTGTTAATTTGGTTAATTACATTGATTCATTTTTCTAATGAATGCCTTTCATTTCTTGGATAAACTCAGCTTAGCCATGATATTTTATCTTTTCTCACACATTCTTGAATTGATTTGTTCCTTTTTAAAAAAAGATTTTTGCATAAGTAAGATTAGCCTGTAATTCTTCTTTCTTAAATTGCCCATGTCAGGTTTTCTATCATGGTTATACAAGCCTCAATGAATGAATTGGATAGCTTTCCCTCTTTTTTTAGTCTCTGGAACTGTTTATGTAGACAGAAGCTATCTGTTCCTTGAAATTCTTATAAATTTTGCATTTAAAATTGTGTGAGCCTGTGGTATTTAGAATAGGAGACTTTTGGTTACAAATTCCATTTATGTAATGGTTATTGCTTATTTTTAATTTTTTTATTTAAAGTGTTTTGGTAATTTATATTTTTATCTTTTATCTCAGTTTTCAAATATAATTGCCTAAAGATGTTTATAATTATCTTTTATGGTTTTTATCATTTTTATTATATCTGTATTACTTCTTTTTGGTATTACTTTGCCTTTTATCCTTTTTTATTTATCAGTTTTACCAAAAGAGAGTTCATTCTAAATTCCAAATTTGCTTTTTAATTTCCATTATGATTTCATGTTTAACTCATCAGACATTAGATATTTGGAAGTGTCTTTAAGTTTTCTGTACATCTGGGGGTTGAGGACTATCGTGCTAATGTTGATTTCTTAGTGCTCATCATTATGGTCAAGGTCTCTCACTCATCCTGTCCCTGAGCCAGTGGGTACTCAGTTCAGTGCTAGAGTCTGTGCCTTGTTCTCTTTTCTCTCTAGGTCAGCAATTTCATTTTTTTTTTTATTAGTTTTGCCATACAATGACATGATATTGCCATGGGTTTACATATGCTCCCCCTCCAGAACCCCCCTCCCTCCTCCCTCCCTCCTTCCCCCCCCCTGGCATTCTCGATTCGCCCGCCCCAAGCATCAATCCTAGGCTGGCGATTGATTACACATATGATAATTAACATGTTTCAATGCCATTCTCCCATATCATCCCACCCTTGCCCTCATCCACAGAGTCCACGAGTCTGTTCTATACATCTGCGTTCCTTTTGCTGTCTCGCATGCTGGGTTCTTGTTACCGTCTTTCTAAATTCCATATATATGCGTTAGTATACTGTATTGTTGTTTTCCCTTCTGGCTTACTTCACTCTGGATAATGGGCTCCAGTTCCGTCCACCTGAGTAGAACTGATTCAAATGAATTTTTTTTAATGCTGAGTAATATTCCATTGTGTATATGTACCACAGCTGTCTTATCCATTCGTCAGTTGATGGGCATCTAGGTTGCTTCCATGTCCTGTCTATTGTAAACAAAGCAGCGATGAACATTGGGGTACACGTGGCTCTTTCAATTCTGGTTTCCTCGGTGTATATGCCCAGCAGTGGGATTGCTGGGTCATATGGCAGGTCTATTTGCAGTTTTTTAAGGAACCTCCACACTGTTTTCCATAGTGGCTGTACTAGTTTGCAATCCCACCAACAGTGTAAGAGAGTTCCCAAATCTGTAAATCTGTTCAGGAGGCCTGCTGTCAGGACTTTTTACTATTCACCCAGCTTGCCTGCCTCAGAGCATTTTATTGCTGACAATCCTTTGGAACTGGAGTCTTGGGTAGCACCACATGTTTTTGGACTCAGAACCCAGCACATCATTTGTTTCACACCACTTTGCACTTTCTTTTCTGTTCCTAATCCAATGAGGTGTTAACCTTGCCTTTGAATGCAGCTGTTTTTTTTTATTTTTTTGCTTTTCCCTTTTTATGAATTATCTATCATTTCTATGTATTTAGAATAGAAGGGTGAGTCATTTTGATTTTCAGTAGCTTTCATATTGTTAAGGCATTTTATTTCTCTGTAAAGAAAGTGTAACATCCTCACTTTCTACTTCTCCACCCTGCAAACAACAGTGTGTATACTTATGGCCTCAATTAATCTTTTATTTTAACTAAACACTCCTCATGAAATGTTGAAAATTCATTTTTGCTTTGTGGTCCTGTGGCACAATACTTACAGGAACATTGCCCTCTGATTTTTGGAGCTCCAGAAGTGACTATTCCCAGATAAAATAATACTGTTGTGTCAGATATGCTCAACATAACTTTTTAAAAAATTAGCTTTTCAGTATAAAACTGAAGGTCATTCTGCCTGTTGATAACTAGCTGATTCAAGTACAGTGAATCATACGGCCAAACAGAATTGATTGGGAATTGGCAGGACTCTCTGCATTCTCGGGGCTTATCAGGAGATTTTGGGCTAAAGCTAATCACTTCACTGCTGCTGCTGCTGCTAAGTTGCTTCAGTCGTGTCCGACTCTGTGCGACCCCATAGATGGCAGCCCACCAGGGTCTGCTGTCCCTGGGATTCTCCAGGCAAGAACACTGGAGTGGGTTGCCATTTCCTT
This sequence comes from Antilocapra americana, assembly GCA_007570785.1. Classification (NCBI taxonomy): domain Eukaryota; kingdom Metazoa; phylum Chordata; class Mammalia; order Artiodactyla; family Antilocapridae; genus Antilocapra; species Antilocapra americana. The sequence continues at coordinate 3,349,743 of ML664659.1, read as the reverse complement.
ATCTAGTGCGTGAAAGTGAAAAGTGAAAGTGAAGGCGCTCGGTTGCGTCCAGACTCTTTGCGACCCCACGGACTGCAGCCTACCAGGCTCCTCCATCCATGGGATTTTTCAGGCAAGAGCACTGGAGTGGGTTGTCATTGCCTTCTTCGCACTTCACTGCAAAAAGAGCTAAAAATGTAAAGACCCCTTTTGCAGTAGGTAAAGCATATTGATAGTAATTAGACGAGAATAATAAAGCTAACTATGTGCATCATTCTAAGCACATCTTAGTAGATAGTAAGGGTATAGGCTTTGGACTAAAGGAGGCATTGAAGAATGCGTCTTCTCTACCAGCGTCCATGACCGAAAACAGAGGCTATATGCTTTATACTGAATTACCTGGGAGTGTTACTTTTCCACTGACCCATTCACCCTAGTGAATTTTTTTAAGTTCTTTTGTCTCTATTCATGATGCCCAAGCTGCTCAGTAAAATTGTATGCCTGTTATCACCTATCATCATCTGATGTTACTCTTCTAGAGCATTATTCCTTTCCAGTATCTTAACCTGCCAAGTTGAAGAAGAACTATAAGACTTTGTTCGGTCTTCAAAATATAATGTCACATGTTCCTGCTGAAAATTTAGCCAAATGGTGGATTCCACAATCTGATACTTGTGACTTTCAGAAATCATGTGGGTCTGTGTATGATTTCTGTACCCCCAATATGCAGAACATGTGATTTGTAATAAATCTACATTTTAAAAGATCACTGAACACACAAAAGATAAATGAAAAAGTCTTATAGAATTAAGTTTTATTTCTTGGGGGGGGCCACAGAGAATATATGCACATTTATTACAGACCTAAGTTTCTCGAATATTATAAAATCAATTGTACTTTAATTCATACCTTGGAGGGATAAATGGTCTATTTTAGTAGAAAGTGCCTTACTCTAAATTAATTAGGCCCCTTGATGCTTGGGATGCTAAACAGAAATTTCTAAAAGTAATTTTGTAGTAGGCATAGAAATGTTCTTTAAAGGGTTCATTATATATAATATTTGAGACTGGAGGTTTTAGAGCATTGGGCTATTACTGAAGTTGCTAAGACTAAGCATTAAACTCTATTTACTGTAAGAATTTTGCTACTTGGCCCCCATATCATAATGCCACCTGGATCTCCAAGGAGTTAACTTAAAACAAGATCATGTATTTTATATATTTTGATCTGAAATCGTTCATCTTGTATTCAACCTAATTTTACTGAACCCTGAACACCACTTCTGCTGGTTCTTTGGCTTCCTCTTTGTATAGGACACTAGATAAGGTCGATATTAAGAAGACTGAAACCTGTAAGGTTCTGGTTTTATCTTTTCTACAATTTCACTTTCTTTGGGTCTCTCAGCCACTGAGTGTAGAGTCACTAAGCTGTAAAGTGAGGCCTTTTTCCTTGTAGAAAGACTTATTAACTTATTTGCCCCACAAGGGTGAGGCACATATCAGTATTTGAATACTGGGGTGGAAAGGCTCGATGTTACACACAAGGAGTTAGCCACATTCATTTCTAAATAGACACCCAACAAATACTTTGCAGAATGAATGAGTGACCATAAATTGTGCTAGAACTTGCTATAAATTCCTTAATTTTTTAGTGTTGTATCATCATCAGAGTAAAAGAGAATAATAATTTCTGGCATGTACAAGTGTCACAATTTAGAGCAGGGTTGGGCAAACTATAATCCTCAGCCATATGCAGCCTGCCTCCTGTTTGTGTGTGTGTGTGTGTGTGTGTGGTTTGTGAGCTAAGAATGAATTTTGAATAGTTGAAACAAACAAAAAAAAATCAAAAGGATGATAATATTTTGTGATATGTAAAATTATATGAAAATTCCAATTTCTGTACCCCTAAACAAAGCTTTATGTTCATTTACTTACACACTTTCTGCTTTCACACTGCAAAGAAAGAGTTGTGTATGACAGATTTTATATAAACTGAAAAACCTAAAAAATTTACTATCTAGTTATTTACAGAAAAAAAAAATACCAACCCCTGACTTAGTGGATTGATGAAATGGTCCTCATAAAGAAACCTGCTGGGGGAAAAACAGTGCAATATAAGCACAGAAACGTTAAAACTTTCGTTTCTAAACCTGTTGCTATTATTTTTGAGCTATTTGCTTGCAGGCCTTATAAAGGCAACAGGTGCTAATGCACAAAAATAGAACAATGATTCCTACCATAATTGTCCACATTCATAGAAAACTACAGGTATAGCTACAGCCAGATGTTTAAAGAATAGAAACTGACATGCAAATGTAAATGTAAAAGTCTTTACTGGAAGAAAAAGGATAAATGATATAGGAATTGCACCTAAGACCTGGTAAGAAGCACAGGCAAAATAATTTTTTGTCTTTAATTCATATGTATAATCCCTGGGGTGGATTTTTAATAGCCCAACAAAAGCTCAATAAATTTTCCAAGACCATAAAACAGTTTTCTAAGGCAAAAACCTTAATTTCCTTAAAATTTACATAACATCAACCAGTTCAAATAAAAGTTACATTTTATTTTATTAACAATGAGTCATAGAGAAAATTTTGGTAATTTATTTACAATCACAACATAAAGCCTTGGTGAGATATTTATATCCCTATAGGGTAAGTGTGTAGTGAATTAATTCCATGGTGGTGGGGAACAAAGAATGGAATATTCAATTTTGAATAATACAAGGAAAATTAGGCAGATTTTAGGGTCACAGCCGTTTTTAGGACTAAAAGCTTGCAACGTAGGCTATCTTAAAAATGGACAAATGGAAGTGAAGTTTAACTAATGGAGTTCATTTAACTCATGTAGACACTAAAACCAGATACTTCACTCCCCAGATGGGATTACATTTTGGCAGTTATCTAGTTAATTTGATACATGGGGATTTGTAAATTGGATCATTCTGAGTCCAAAGTGAAATAGTGATTTAAATGCAGCCCAATGGCCTCTGGAGAAATAATCAATTCTTTAAAATTCATCTGAAGAATTAAGTTTTATCCTAATTACTCACCTGGAGAATTAACTTGAATTTTGAGGCATTTGATTAAGAAAAAAAACCTTGACCTTCCATTTAGAAAAATCCTCTAGGGAACAAGTTTGGAACCATTTGAGCCCAGAAACAAGGCCCAAGGCCTTTCTTAAAAAAAAAAAAAAACAGAAGTAGTAGTAGTTATATTGCTTCATGGAGTTACCAGATCTTTTCATTTGTTTATTTAGCAAATATTTATGAAATCCTTCTATATGCCAATTATTTATGTAGCTACTGGTAATACAGAGGTAAACATGTGGACAAGACAAATAGGTTCTCTGCCTCTCTGGACCTCACATTCCTGTGGGGGAAGATAGATGATAACTGTATTTAAAAAAAGCTTATTTCAGGAAGCAATGTGTTTCATGTAATAAATAAAATAGGTAATTCCATAGAGACTGAGATAAGAGATACTACTATATTGTGAGTGAAGGTCTCCCTGAGAAGTGGCTTTTGAGCTGAGACCTGAGAGATGAGAAGGAGCTAGTAATGAGGAGTTAATAAAGAAGATACATGGAAATATGTGAAATTAATCCCAATATGGAGGCAGATTTCTTTCCAGAGACTATATGATTTTGCTACATATTGAAATCCAACCTGTGTTTTCCAATCAACACTCAAAAACACCTTTGAGGGACAATTAGGGCATGGATTTTATTGCTGTCATTATTTTTGTTAGATTATGATGAACATTTTATAATTCTTAAGAGTTGTGCAAGGTTTTCACATATACCATACCATTTGAACCTCATGTGGTGTGGATCCTAATAATATCCCCATTTTGTAGAAAAGAAGACTTGAGATTCAGGGAATTCAAGTAGCTTACCCAAATCCACTCAGAGAACAGTTTAGTAATTGTGAAGATAGGTCCTTGCATTCAGACCCTTTGTTTCAAATGTTCAAATTGCTCACTTTATTATACCATTTCATCTTAAGCCATACCTGTAATTATAAATATCTCAGTACTAATTAATATCCACAGCAGACAACGTGTTTCTGTCTGATAAGTAAGATGGTTTGATATGTGCTACTTTGGAAAAATAATCAGGGCAAAATTTTCCATCTGAAACATCATGATGATTTATGATCAAAATAGAGGGTATGATTGATTTTATGTAGTATCACACATGAGTACCCATACTTAATTTTTTTGGCTTCTTTTTTTCAAAGTAATGCAACATGTGTAAATATCAGTATTGTTACTGGTTTATTTTTAAAAGGTGAACAGTCCTTTGAGCATAGCATTAGTCAGTGTAAATCTGCAATTCAGTGGGGTTTGTTTGATTTGTTTTTTGTCTTGCTTTCTGTTTTGATTTTTGAGCCTCCCTGGCACTAATGCTTAAAATGCCCACCTGCAGTGGCCTGGGTTTGTTGGGTGTTCATTGACTTTATGTCCATAGTGAAGTAGTACACATCATCTTATGTGCAAAACACATTTGGCTATGGTTGACAGGATTTTCATTTTCCATTCACAGATGTAAAGCGTTTTCAATATAACACAAGCCTCAGCATAACAAAGTCAGCAATTTATGAGAGTTATACAGCTTTGCTTACCTTTCATTTGTCAAAGGTTGATGGAAAACATCTATATTGCTTGTTCAATCTGTTAATTGTATGTTTTCATCCAAGCTGAACTGACAAGCTAAGATCTGTCCACTCATACTAGTCTGAAAGGATGTGCTTGTCAATAAGGTCTTTATACTGCTTTACATGTGACCTATAATTCAAGTAATTCTTAATAAAACAATATTTAAAATTTTTCTGCACTTTAACATTACAGTTGTGGCACACTCTAAAAAAGGATACAAACTTCAAAGACTGAAGTTTTGTTATCTCTAAGGTTTGTAACGTAGTTAATTTTAGATGGCTTAATATTACTTTTGAGGAAGGAGTTAGGAAATTGACCATAGAGATAGTCTGGTTTTAATTAATTAATTTATTTTACATTATCATGTTGGTTTTGCCAAACATTGACATGAATCCACCTTGGGTATACATGTGTTCCCCTTCTAGAACCCTCCTCCCACCTCCCTCCCAATTCCATTCCTCTGGGTCATCCTGGTGCACTAGCCCTAAGCACCCTGTATCATGCATCAAACCTGGGCTGGTGGTTCATTTCACATATGATAATTTACATGTTTCAATACTGTTCTCCCATATCATCCCACCCTTGCCCTCTCCCATAGAGTCCAAAAGACTCTTCTATACATCAGTGTCTCTTTTGCTGTCTCACATATAGTATCGTTAGCATCTTTCTGAATTCCAAATATATGTGTTAGTATACTGTATTGTTGTTTTCGCTTCTGGCTTACTTCGCTCTGGATAATAGGCTCCACTTTCATCCACCTCAGTAGAACTGGTTCAAATGTATTCTTTTTAATGGCTGAGTAATACTCCATTGTGTATATGTAGCACAGCTTTCTTATCCATTCATCTGCTGATGAACATCTAGGTTGCTTCCATGTCCTGGCTATTGTAATCAGTGTTGCCATGAATATTGGGGTACACGTGTCTCCTTCAATTCTGGTTTCCTCAGTGTGTATGCCCAGCAGTGGGATTGCTGGGTCATATGGCAGTTCTATTTCCAGTTTTTTAAGAAATCTCCACACTGTTCTCCTTAGTGGCTGTACTAGTTTGCATTCCCACCAACAGTGTAAGAGGGTTCCCATTTCTCCACATCCTCTCCAGCATTTATTGCTTGTAGACTTTTGGATGGCAGCCATTCTGGCTGGTGTGAAATGGTACCTCAGTGTGGTTTTGATTTGCATTTCTCTGATAATGAGTGATGTTGAGCATCTTTTCATGTGTTTGTTAGCCATCTGTATGTCTTCTTTGGAGAAATGTCTGTTTAGTTCTTTGGTCCCCTTTTTGATTGGGTCGTTTATTTTTCTGGAATGGAGCTGCATGAGTTGCTTGTCTATTTTTGAGATTAATTGTTTGTCTGTTGCTTCCTTTGCTGTTATTTTCTCCCATTCTGAAGGCTGCCTTTTCACCTTGCTTTTAGTTTCCTTTGTTGTGCCAAAGCTTTTAATTTTAATTAGGTCCCATTTGTTTATTTTTGCTTTTATTTCCAATATTCTGGGAGGTGGGTCATAGAGGATCCTGCTTTGATTTATGTCAGAGAGGGTTTTGCTTATGTTTTCCTCTAGGAATTTTATAGTTTCTGGTCTTACGTTTAGGTCTTTGATCCATTTTGAGTTTATTTTTGTGTATGGTGTTAGAAAGTGTTCTAGCTTCATTCTTTTAAAAGTGGCTGTCCAGTTTTCCCAGCACCACTTGTTAAAGAGATTATCTTTTCTCCATTGTATATTCTTGCCTCCTTTGTCAAAAATAAGGTGTCCACAGGTGCTTGGATTTATCTCGGGACTTTCTATTTTGTTCCACTGATCTATATTTCTGTCTTTGTGCAGTACCATACTGTCTTGATGACTGTGGTTTGACTGTGGCTTTGTAGTAGAGCCTGAAGTCAGGCAGGTTGATTCCTCCAGTTCTATTCTTCTTTCTCAAGATTGCTTTGGCTATTCGAGGTTTTTCATATTTCCATACAAATTGTGATATTATTTGTTCTAGTTCTCTGAGAAAGACCACTGGTAGCTTGATAGGAATTGCATTGAATCCATAGATTGCTCTGGGTAGTATACTCATTTTCACTATATTGATTCTTGCAATTCCTGAACATGGTATATTTCTCCATCTATTTGTGTCCTCTTTGATTTCTTTCACCAGTGCTTTATAGTTTTCTATATATAGGTCTTTTGTTTCTTTGGTAGATATATTCCTAGATATTTTATTCTTTTTGTTTCAATGGTGAATGAATTGTTTCCTTAATTTCTCTTTCTGTTTTCTCATTGTTAGTGTATAGGAACGCAAGGGATTTCTGTGTGGTGGTTTTATATCCTGTAACTTTACTATGTTCGCTGATTAGCTCTAGTAATTTTCTGGTAGAATCTTTAGGACTTTCTATGTAGAGGATCATGTCATCTGCAAATAGTGAGAGTTTTGCTTCTTCTTTTCCAGTCTGAATTCCTTTTATTTCTTTTTCTGCTCTGATTGTTGTGACCAAGACTTCTGAAACTATGTTGAATAGTAGTGGTGAGAGTGGGCACCCTTGTCTTGTTCCTGACTTCAGGGGAAATGCTTTCAATTATTCACCACTGAGGATAATGTTTGCTGTGGGTTTGTCATATATAGCTTTTATTATGTTGAGGGATGTTCCTTCTATTCCTGCTCTTTGGAAGGTTTCTATCATAAATGGTTGTTGAATTTTGTCAAAGGCTTTCTCTGCATCTATTGAGATAATCATGTGGTTTTTATTTTTCAATTTGTTAAAGTGGTGTATTACATTGATTGATTTGTGGATATTGAAGAATCCTTATATCCCTGGGATAAAGCCCACTTGGTCATGATGTATGATCTTTTTAATGTGTTGTTGGATTCTGTTTGCTAGAATTTTGTTAAGGATTTTTGCATCTATAGTCATCAGTGATATTGGCCTGTAGTTTTCTTTTTTTTGTGACATCTTTATCGGGTTTTGGTATTAGGGTGATGGTAGCCTCATCGAATGAGTTTGGAAGTTTACGTACCTCTGCAATTTTCTGGAAGAGTTTGAGTATAAAAGGTGTTAGTTCTTCTCTAAATTTTTGGTAGAATTTGCCTGTGAAGCCACCTGGTCCTGGGCTTTTGTTTCTTGGAAGATTTCTGATTAAAGTTTCAATTTCTATACTTGTGATGGGTCTGTTAAAATTATCTATCTCTTCCTGGTTTAGTTTTGGAAAGTTGTACTTTTCTAAGAATGTGTTCATTTCTTCCACGTTGTCCAGTTTATTTGCATATAGTTGCTGATAGCAGACTCTTATGATCCTTTGTATTTCTGTGTTGTCTGTTGTGATTTCTCCTTTTTCATTTCTAATTTTGTTGATTTGATTTTTCTCCCTTTGTTTCTTGATGAGTCTGCCTAATGGTTTGTCAATTTTATTTATTTTCTCAAAGAACCAGCTTTTGGCTTTGTTGATTTTTGCTATGGTCTCTTTTGTTTCTTTTGCATTTATTTCTGCCCTGATCTTTAAGATTTCTTTCCTTCTACTAACCCTGGGGTTCTTCATTTCTTCCTTTTCTAGTTGCTTTAGGTGTAGAGTTAGGTTATTTATTTTACTTTTTTCTTGTTTCTTGAGGTAAGCCTGTATTGCTATGAACCATCCCCTTAGCACTGCTTTTACAGTATTCCATAGGTTTTGAGTTGTGTTTTCATTTTCATTAATTTCTATGAATGTTTTGATTTCTGTTTTGATTTCTTCTGTGATTTGTTGGTTATTCAACAGCATGTCATTGAGCCTCCATATGGTGTAATTTTTAAAGGTTTTTCTCCTGTAATTGACATCTAGTCTTACTGCATTGTGGTCAGAAAAGATGCTTGGAATGATTTCAATTTTTTTGAATTTACCAGGGCTGGATCTATGGCCCAGGATGTGGTCTGTTCTGGAGAAGGTTCTGTGTGCGCTTGAGAAAAAGGTGAAATTCATTGTTTTGGGGTGAAATGTCCTATAGATATCAATTAGGTCTAACTGGTCTATTGTATCATTTAAAATTTGTGTTTCCTTGTTAATTTTCTGTTTAGTTGATCTATCCATTGGTGTGAGTGGCCTATTAAAGTCTCCCACTATTATTGTGTTATTGTTAATTTCCCCTTTCATACTTGTTAGCATTTGCCTTACATATTGCGGTGCTCCTATGTTGGGTGCATATATATTTATAATAGTTATATCTTCTTCTTGGATTGATCCTTTGGTCATTATGTAATGTCCATCTATGTCTCTTTTCACAGCCTTTATTTTAAAGTCTAATTTATCTGATAAGAGTATTGCTACTCCTGCTTTCTTTTGGTCTCTATTTGCATGGAATATCTTTTTCCAGCCCTTCAGTTTCAGTTTTTATGTGTCCCTTGTTTCCAGGTGGGTCTCATGTAGACAACATATATAGGGTTATTGTGTTTGTATCCAATCAGCCAATCTTTGTCTTTTGGTTGGGGCATTTAACCCGTTTACATTTAAGGTAAGTATTGATAAGTATGATCCCATTGCCATTTACTTTATTGTTTTGGGTTGGAGATTATACACCCTATCCGTGTTTCCTTTCTAGGGAAGATCCTTTAGCATTTGTTGGAGCGCTGGTTTGGTGTTGCTGAATTCTCTCAGCTTTTGCTTGTCTGTAGAGCTTTTGATTTCTCCTTCAAATTTGAATGAGATACTGGCTGGGTACAGTAATCGGGTTTGTAGATTATTTTCTTTCATCACTTGAAGTATGTCCTGCCATTCCCTTCTGGCCTGAAGAGTTTCTGTTGAGAAATCAGCTGTTACCCTTACGGGATTCCCCTTGTGTGTTATTTGTTGTTTTTCTCTTGCTGCTTTTAATAATTGTTCTTCGTGTTTGATCTTTGTTAATTTGATCAATATGTGTCTTGGGGTGTTTCGCCTTGGGTTTATCCTGTTTTGGAGTCTCTGGGTTTCTTGGACTTGGGTGATTATTTCCTTCTGCATTTTAGGGAAGGTTTCAACTATTATCTCCTCAAGTATTTTCTGATGGTCTTTCTTTTTGTCTTCTTCTTCTGAGACTCCTATGATTCGAATGTTGGGGCATTTCACATTGTCCCAGAGGACTCTGAGGTTGTCCTCATTTCTTTTAATTCTTTTTTCTTTTTTCCTCTCTGTTTCATTTATTTCTACCATTCTATCTTCTACCTCACTTATCCTATCTTCTGTCTCTGTTATTCTACTGTTAGTTCCCTCCAGGGTGTTTTTGATCTCATTTATTGCATTATTCATTGTATTTTGACTCTTTTATTTTACTGTTAGTTCCCTCCAGGGTGTTTTTGATCTCATTTATTGCATTATTCATTGTATTTTGACTCTTTTATTTCTTCTAAGTCATTGTTCAACCTTTCTTGCATCTTCTCAATCCTTGTCTCCAGGTTATTTATCTGTAACTCCAATTTGTTTTCAAGATTTTGGATCATTGTCACTATCATTATTTGGAATTCTTTATCAGGTAGATTCCCTATCTCTTCCTCTTATGTTTGGTTTGGAGGGCATTTATCCTTTTCCTTTACCTGCTGGGTATTTCTCTGCCTTTTCATCTTGTTTATATTGCTGTGTTACCTCTTTATTGTGGAGGTTCCTCACTGTGTGGGGGGTTGGACGGGTGGTTTTTCAAAGTTTCCTGGTTGGGGAAGCTTGTGTCAGTGTTCTGATGGGTGGATCTGGATTTCTTCTCTCTGGCAAGCAATCAGGTGTCCAGTAAAGAGTTTTGAGATGTCAGTAGGCTTGGTGTGACTTTGGGCAGCCTGTGTATTGAAGCTCCAGGCTATGTTCCTGTGTTGCTGGAGAATTTGCATGGTATATCTTACTCTGGAACTTGGTGGCCCTTAGGTGGTGCTTGGTTTCACTGTAGGTCTGGAGGTATTTGATGAATCCTATCAGTTAATTAACTCCTGGATTCAGGAATTCTCTGGTATTCTCAGTATTTGGGCTTAGGCCTCCTGTCTCTGGTTTACATCCTTATTTTTACAGTAGCCTCAGGACTCCTCCATCTATACAGCACCGATGGTAGGACATCTAAGTTAATGATGAAACGTTTCTCCCCAGTGAGTGATAGCCAAAGAGGTACACAAAGTTACATGGAGAGGAGAAGAGCGAGGGGGGAGATAGAGGTGACCAGAAGGAGAAGAGAGGGATCAAATGGGGAGAGAGTGAGGTAGCCAGTGATCACTTCCCTATGTGCTCTCCACAGTCTGGATCCCTCAGAGATGTTCACAGAATTACACCTAAAAGAGAAGAAGGAGGAAGGAAATAGAAGTGGCCAGGGGGAGAAAAGAGGGAGTCAGATGGAGAGAGAAAGATCCAGCCAATAATCAGTTATTTAAGTGTTCTTCACAACTCGTAACTCTCAAAGAGATTCAAAGAGTTGGGTAGAGAATAAAAGGGGGAGGGGGAGATAGAGGTGACCTGGTAAAAAAAAGGAGAGTCAAAAATGGGGAGAGAGCAATCGAGCCAGTGATCTCACTCCCAAGTAAAAATGGCTACTGAAGATTGGGTTCTTAAAGATACAAAGTTGATAGTAAATACTAAAAAGAAAAGAAAAAAAATCAAAAGTAAAGGTTAGATTCTAAAAAAAAAATTAAAAAAAAAAATAAAAAACAAAAAAAGAAAAGAAAAGTTAACAGGAAAAAAGAGGGAAAAAAAACCCAAGTGATCAATAACAACAACAATAAAAACCAGAGTGACCGAAATTCTTACATATATATATGAAGTTTGTTTAAAAAATAGGGTCTTCTTTTTTTGTTTGTTTTTGGCTAGGTAATAGATGGTTGTAAAAATGAAAATTGAAGAAGTTATAAGGGACTTAAAAATAAAAATATAAAAATTAAAAAATAGTAGTAAAAAAAGTTTTAAAAATTTAAAAGATGGTCATAGTAAAAATATATCTAGGGCTTTTTCTGGAGCTGTTGCATACAGTGTGCTGTCAGTTCATTTTCAGATAGTTCCTTGTTCCGGCTTGTACTTCTCAAGGTCTGTAGGCTCCTTTCTGTGTAGTCGGTGCTAACCGCAGGAATTTAATCTGTTACTCCTGTCAGTTCCAAAGCAGTTCCCTCTGATTATTTTAGCGTCTTCTGTTTGCTGTTCTCTTCAGTGTCTATTTCTTGCCCTGACACAAGGGAGGCAGGCAGTGGTGGTCGCTTTTTTAGGCTCACTTGTTCAGTTGTGCTGTGGGGAGGGAGGAACACTGCAAACTTATATCACTGGCGTGTCCTCACAGTGATTCAGCCACTCTGGGGTTTGTCCCTGCTCCCAGTGTGTGCGCTTTCCCTGCCCCCACTGCTCAGGCTCTAGGTCGCTCCGCTGGGAGCAGCCTGAGGAAGCCACTGGGGCTGCCTGTACTTCCCAGGTGTGAGCCGCCCGGAGCGGTTGGGGGCTGTGACTTCTCCCCTCCCCTGGCCCAGCCGCTTGGTTTTCTGGGTGTACAACTGGGCGTGCTTCTCAGGTGTGTGGAGAGCTGATCTCTGGTGGCGACTGTCCAGAATCCCAAGAAATCTTGGTTAGCAATGAATTCTGCCCGAAGTTTGGTAGCGGATGCCCCTCTGGGGCCGTGATTGCCCTCTGGCTGCCCTGGCCTGCCAGTCTCTGGCGGAGGATGGGTGGTCCTCAGCCTGCATCGGACTATCTCCGCACAGCCCTTTGTTCTGTGCATGGGCCTGGTGGTGGCTTTTTGCGGGAAAGCTATCCCATCGCCTAGGTTGCTATCTCAGGCTAGTTCCCTCGGCTTTCCCTGGGGCATTCAGTCCCAGTCCTCACTCAGAGCAGCCCTCCCCTCCATGAGCAGCCCGGCTTGATAGTGGGGATGCAGCGTCTGGGCCGCTGCTCAGCTGGGAGTTGCAGTTAGGTATGTAATCTGTGTGATTTAATTATTTATCTATTTTCGCTCCTGGTTATTTTGCCCTCTGAGACTTGCCACAGATCTGTGGGGGAGAATGTTTCCTGCTGTTCGGAAACCTTTCTCTTTTTTAAGACTCCCCTCCTGGGAGGGATCTCCATCCCTACTTCTTTCGCCTCTCTTTTTACTTTTTATATTTTGTCCTACCTTCTTTTGAAGACAATGGGCTGCTTTTATGGGTACCTGATGTCCTCTGCCAGCATTCAGAAGTTGTTTTGTGGAGTTTGCTCCACTTTTAAATGTTCTTTCCCTGTTGGGGAGAAAGTGGTCTCCCCGTCCTATTCCTCTGCCATCTTAGTTCCCCTCTGGTTTTCATTTTTAAGTTACTCAAACTTTTACAGGGAATTTAGAAAAGCTTGGATAAGTAACATTGTGAGTTTTAGAGATTTTTTTCCCCCGCTATAGATAAGACCTGAAAATTCATTTCAAAATTCAAATTGTAGAATATTTGAACTAGAAGCAGAGTTGATTCTGGGCCCCTTGAGAGTAGTGTGTCAACTGCCTAGCTGTGGGTCTAGTATATAAAAGGTGCTCAGTAAACAACTGATGAGTGAGTCACTAGTCTAACTCATTATTACTTACTAGTTTTGAACCTGGGGCCCAAAAAGATAAAATGACTTTTACATGGTCACACAACAGGGAATATTAGAAGAGGACAGAACTCTGGTTTCTTGAATCCTCTTCTACTTACTTCCCTTTCCTCTACTGTGTGTGTGTTTGTAAGTTGCTTCAGTTCTGTCCCACTCTTTGTGATCCCATGGACTGTAGCTCTCCAGGCTCTTCTTCCCATGGCGTTCTCCAGGTGAGAATACTGGTGTGAGTTGCCATGTCCTCCTCTAGGGAATCTTTCTGACCCAGGGATTGAACGCATGTCTCTTATGTATCCTGCATCTACAGGCAGGTTCTTTACTACTAGCGCTACCTGGGAAGCCCTTCCTCTACTTACCATGTTTCTTTTAATTAATTTACCTTGCTCCCTCAATCCTAATTTCCAATGACTTGGGTTGAGTAGGTGATTGGCTATTTAGACTCTATCCCAGTATAAGGCCACACTCTCAAAACAAAGAAAGTATAAATAATATATCAAAGCATATATATGGATCTTTTAAGGTTAATGATTTCTCCATAAAGGGGTCAGTTTTTATTTGCTATGCCTAGCATAGGTTGGAGCTCAGCAGTGACAGCTGAAACTAATGCACAGCAGAGCTTTTTCTCATTAAAGAGCTGTTGGGCAACATTGGAAGCAAGAACATTTTCTGAATAAATGATCAAGTTGAATTGCTTGCTCTGATATATTACATATATGCTCTTATGATATATTGCATAATCCCTTGGGAAGTGTTATTTTATTGATGCACTTGAGGTATGGTTTTACTAAGTGTTGCCAGATAAAATGCCAGGTGCCCAGTAAATTGTAACATTAGAGAAACAATTAATATTTCTTTTTAGTGTAAGTATGTCCCAACTGGGGCTTATTTGCTAAACCTGGCAATCTGAGATTATCTATCATGTAAAACACCCAAGCCTGTCTTGATTTGCTTTTTGACAGCCTGCTCTTCATTGCTCAATTCTAATAGTGGTGGTGATTGCTCTGCTTACTGTCCTCTTTACTGTATGTTGACGAATCTTCAGTGCATCACTGTGGGCCAGTTGCTAATGCTAGCAATTTACAGGACCTGTTAACAGATTAGTGATCCAGGCAAAACAGAAACCTTTTCCCAGAGGATTTTAGGAGCTGGGGCTAAACCTTTGAACTATTTTTTAACCTATTCAGATACATATCTCCTCTTAAGAAACATAAAACTTACATCCCTGAACTCCACTGAGAGTGTTAAGTTCTGTAGATTCTTTTATGAAAATATTTTATCTTTTACAACTATAAAATTATATTATGATAGTAAATATGCTTTTTCAAGTTACACTCTAAATAATATTGTTCTTGAGATTTTGAATTCCACCCCTGGAGAATTAATTAGGCCCCTGATTGAGAATCAGTGGTCTATGAGATGTAAGAACCAATCAGTGAAAAGGCAAGTATTCGATCAAGCTACCTATTTAAATTTTAATCTTTTCTGTTTTGGCTAAATCAATGTTTCTTCAATGAAACTTCAACAAATGTTAAATAAGTTATACAGTTATTTTAATGTGTATCACAAAATTATAGTTTTCCATTCTGCTGGACATATAGAAAGCTTCAATTTGGAAACCACTGGTGCACATGAAAACAAAGAAACAGTTTGCCTTTTAAAAGAATTCCATTACCTTCTATCTTCCTCCCCTAATTTGACCAGCTCTTTGAGCCTTTTATAGGTAAGCAGAAGACTGCTGCCTTTAAACATGGCCACATACATATCTGAAAAACCTTTCATTGTAAACAAATGTAATATTATAATACCTTGCATTTTTTCTCAGTTTATCTTTTCAACACAGGTTATAATTATATTATTCCCATTTTGCAGATGGAAAAGCTAAAATTCAGAGTGGAGCAATATCTGGTTAAACTATTGAGGATCAGATCATATTCTTTAGTATAAACTATAGCTTTTTTATCTCTATTGAATTAATTTAAAAATTACATCATTGTACATTTCTGTGTTTCAAGTGTATACTGATATTTGAACTATTAGATTTAAAGGAGGAAATTTTTATAAGAAGATTGATGTCTAGGCAATTAGAGCTCTAGGTAAGAAGCTTAGAGATATGTATTAATTCTCCTTATAGATATTTGTTTTATTTTCACCCAAATGATAGGTTTAGCATCATGCAAAGAAACATTTAATAGCCATGTTTTGTATTGTATCATCCACTTGTGGATTAAGCTTACTGAAATGCTGTAGTAGCCCAGGGTTCCTACACTTAATCTGGTTAGTCTGTTGCCTGCCAGTTAACTAGGACTTATTGATTTTTCTCAAGTTTGAGATCACTGTGACTCAGAAATCTTTATGCTTTGATTTAATCAACCTAAAATAAATACCAAACATAAACTGATTTCTGAGTTTATCACATAGTATCATTCAAGTGCACACCATCATTTATCATTGTGGCATATGCTGGCCTCCTAAATAAAGGAAAATGCAAATTACCTAGTGAAATTCTTTGGTAGAAAGGTATGAAAATACCATTTTTATGAATTAATTAGCCATCCAATATTAGTTCTTCATGTTAACCAAAGGCAGAAATGAAGAATCAGGATCTTTAGTGGTTACTGTGATATGAATTATGTATTTTAAGGTTATTGCAGATTAAAGTATTAAGTACCACTTATTATTAAAATTAAATACTAAGATATTTATCAAATTCACTTTAAAATTTGTCATCTGTCTTAAAATTTATACATCAATGAAATTTAGATAAAATGTCTAAAATTCTAACCTAAAGCAATCATTTTATAGTTACTTTTCACTTATAATTACCCATCCCCATTTGCCTTGACAGCTTGACTTTTGAGACAATCAATTTTGTCTTTTCTGTTTATCATCATAGAAACCTAAAAGGTTACCAGCTGCTTTGGAGATGAGGGACATTGAGGTATAAGATTAAGTAATGTCCTAAAGGACATTTCTGAAGCTTTTTCCTTAGCCATCACTAGATAGAATTGTAGATTTTGAATATTTCAGTGCTCTTCCTGATTAAAAAAAAAGCATTCATAGAAAAAGTGAAATATTGCCTGTTAACTAGAAAATAAATTTACACAATGCCCAGCTTTCAGATACTTGGATACTTGACAAGCTTATTGCCCAGGCCATCTTGAATGTATTTAGATAAAGCTAAAATACCATGTTAATCAATGGAATAGATGCCAAATGGCCTCAGCTAATATCCATGAATTGCTTTGATCTCATTCACACCAATCTTTGGTCTTGTACTATATCAGTGTTTTCATGTTTCCTTTCTTTAGCTTTCATATAAATTGATTTTAAGGATAACAAAGTGTAATTCAGATTAAATATAGTTCTCACTTGATTTACAGTGTTTTTTTGCAAATATAATTATTATACTATTCTGTGAATATCTAAGTCACTTCCAATTTACTATAATGAGATTATCAAGATATATATCAAAAAAGAACAGTTTAATTAGATTATTAATATCTAAAAAACTGGCTCTGGGTATGATGGTGTGATTAAATCATTATAATTGTATGATGCTCTTATTTTTAAAGTACAGTTATAAATATATTAAAGTTGAAAATATACTTTATTACTTTAAAGTTGTAAGGAGCCAATTCACTTCTACGTGGGTAGGCAAGTATTAATTTTAATATTTGAAAGTGGACAGGAATCTTAGTTTCTATCATTGAAATATTACATCATTTTTCCTTGAAAGTTTTCTTGAGCATATAAAGTAAAGCAAATCCTAGATTCTCCTAGTAGAACATTTATCAAGATATTTTCTAGAGATGCTCCCTAAACAACAAAAGCAACACACACACACATACACACATACACAGAGCACCAACAGCAATCAAAAGTTTATCATTTAATAAAATGGAGAAACATTGCATAGTAACTATAATATTATCTTGGAGATTCCCAATGTATATTAGTTAATTAGAGGCTTTATAAAGTTCTGCAATAAGGAAACCTGTTTATTTGACCACAGAAGTATTTTTGTGACTGTGTGTTACATCTATTAACATCCTAGACAATGAGTATTATGTGGAACACACTTTGGCTAATGCAGACCCAGTCTAATTCCTTTCAGTATTCTTTTGGAATGAATTTTGACCAGCAGTTTAGTTTCCTGGGAAGGGCATAGAGCTAAGAGGAAGGCAAGTTGCCATTACTATCCTAGTGCCTAGCCCAATGTCTGACACAAAAAAGGGATCCATCGTTTCTGTTGTTACAGACTTGCCCTGGATCAGTCTTTTGAATACTTCTTAAATCTCTTTGTTTTTTTTTGTCTCTTTTTTGTCTACTTCAGACCAAAAAACATAAGATCTCTTGCCCTGGATGTTGGAAAAAATAGTAGAAATATAAACATTTTGAAAGTAAAAGTACAGTATAAAATGCTACATTCTTTTTATATACAGAAATATTTAGGGAAGAGATATCATTTTAAATATGCCAGCAAAAAGATAAATAAACAAATTTAGTAAATATTCAACCTAGGTAATAGGTATGTGGGTGTCTATTATACTATCCTATTTTAATGTATGTTTGAAATTTTCCAGAATTAAAAGTTTTAAAAATTAAAAAGGGTATCTTTTTTGTATGTAAAGCTGCAATCACAATTCAGACATGTTTGCATGATTGTGCAGAACAGGGCATAAGATTACAAAGAAGCATGCCTATTTTGCCATCTTGTCCTCCCTGTAACCTAGAGCAGACATATGTTGAACTGTCATATCTAGTTAGGATGATCACATTAGAATTTTTCTCTGTGTAAAACCAACTGATTGAAATGAGATTTCAACTTAAAATCTCAGGCTCATTATGACCATGCTCTAGCACAATAATTCTCAAAGTGTGTTACTTGAAGCAGCAGCATTGGCATCGCCTGGGGAATTTGCTTGAAATACAAATCCATTGATCCTACTCCAGACTCACTGAATTAGGAACTCTGGGGGCAGAGTCTAGAAATCTATGTTGTTACAGGTCCCCTAGATGATTGCTGCTTCTCCATCTTTGGAGCTCTGTTTACGCAGGTTGAGTAGACTAGGGTAGGAGCTGCGACAGTGTCTGCTCTCCTAATGACCTGAGAGCCTTACTGCATGCCACAGTGGTCCCTTCCACACAAAGCAGACTTCTGCCATGCAGTAAGAACCTTTCATTGTGCATGTGTTTTTAGACACATCTTCTGAATTGCTGTAAACAGGTTATTATCTTGGTTTTTGTGACAAGGATATTCTCTAGTAGGGTCTGCTTATCTATGGATGGTGGGTAACATCCCATCTCCATGCCCATAGCATATATAAAAGCACTCAAATTACTGGATCACGGAGTTTAGGTTCAGTTACTATTTAATTGGAAGTGGCTACTGAAGTAAAAATGTCCTTCTTAGTTTTGGTAAAAAGCAAAAGAAACCCGTAGTCATCAGCCTGAGTCTTCCAAAAATTATAAAGCAGCCCAAACTCTCTCCCTTAAGGCTTTATGGTAGACGTGTCTAATATCTTATAATTTGAAAATAAAATTTTAAATCAAGCTTCAGAGGAATTCACAAATCTCTGCAATCCACTATTTTGAATTAGTGGTGAATTATTAATATTTCCATATGGGGGAAATTGATGAGGAAATGGAAACTTGGGAACTTTTCTCTAATTGCATACTTGGCATTATAGATGTATTCTAAATGCAAAGCAATATAACCCTCTGTTCTTAATATTTCTTAATGAGAAAGACCGTTTTGTTGCTCGTATTTCACTTTTTATGCTAACACTTGGCAGAAGTTCTTCCCAAATGTGCATGGAAACACAGGATGCAACATAGCATCACAGGTAATTTCCTCAAACCTTCTCCCTCTTTCTGTTGCTCCATTCAAAAATGGTAGAAGCTTCTGGCTTCATAGAGACCATGGCCATTTCTAATCATGACAGCTGTGGTATGAGATTTACTGGTGCTGTCCTGTTGACAAATCAAGGGCATGTTCTCACTTTGTATATTGAATCAGTATTGCAATAGGTTTTATCATTTACAATGTTTCCTTTCCTGCCTACTTTTAATTTATTCCATTCTAGACCAATTAGGACTGTGAAAGATTCCCAGTCCCATTTAAAAAGCCTCTTGGGACAGTCAAGTCAAGTCATTTTTTGAAGAGGTGAATTGTAGAAACCAGAGGGCCCATTAATTAGAGAATTACTTGGGTTTGTAAAGGAAGGATCCATTTTCTGGGATTTCTCAGGCAGTTGCTATAACAGAGTCTAGTAAAGAGGAAAAAAGGAAGAGGCAAGTCTTATGGATATGGTTCATTTTATTCTTTTACTTGATTTTCATCTAAATCTATATGAAACATTTTAACTGAAACCCACTTGGAAAGGGCTCACTTTTGTGAGTCAAATGTGCAGCAATAAGTGTTGAGGCTATTTTTTAGCTCTTTTGAGGTATAATTGACAGACAAAAATTGTATACTATTTAAGGTGTACAACGTATAATTGGATATGTGTATACAATGAGAAATGCTTATCACAACCAAGCTAATTACTGCATCCATCACCTCATATAGGTGCCCTTTTTGTGTGGTGAGAGCACTTAAGATTTACTTTTAGCAAATTTCAGGTGCACAATGGAGTACTGTTGACTATCATCACCATGCTGCACATTAGAGTTCCCAGAATTTATTCATCTTACAACTGGAAGTTTGTACCCTTTGACCAACATCTGCCTCATTCCCCCCATCCCTCAGCCCCTGGCCACCACCATTCTTAAGATGTTGGGGACTCTGGCAGAAAATCAGTCTTTTAGTCTAGGACAGGTTAAAGGCCAGTTTTTCATGAACAAGGTTCAGGAGATTTGGGGGTGCCAAGATGCTTTTGAGTTTTGTCTTAAGTGGGAATGGACCTTCAGTTACTCAGGGGAAGAAGAGAAAGCAACTTAGAGGACAGGTCTATAGTAATTACAATATAAAGTGATAGGTGTGACAATGGGGCAAGGACAAGGAGTTGCCAGAAGCCCAGGTGAGAAGCACTATGTAAATCTAAGCCCTTCTTCACTGCATGCATGCTCAGCCGCTCAGTTGTGTCCGACTCTTTGTGATCCCAAGGAATGTACCTGGCCAGACTCCTCTGTTCATGGCATTTTCCAGACAAGAATACTGGAGTAGGTTGCC
The DNA here is from genome assembly GCA_007570785.1 of Antilocapra americana. Lineage (NCBI taxonomy): Eukaryota > Metazoa > Chordata > Mammalia > Artiodactyla > Antilocapridae > Antilocapra > Antilocapra americana. Next base: position 3,329,445 of record ML664659.1, on the reverse strand, counting down.
ATTTCCTCCTCCAGGGGATATTTTTGACCCAGGGATTGAACCCATGTCTTCTGCATTGGTAGGTGGATTCTTTACCATTGAGCCACCTGGGAAACCTGCCTCCTTCATTGACTAAACAAATACTTACTGGATACCTACTATGATCCAGGCATTAGGTACTGAGAGAGCAGTGATGAATATAAAAGATCTCACTTCTGCCTTCCTAGGGCTTATAGTTTAGGAGGAATGAAAATTAAATAGCGCTAACTATACTCCCCAGTGTGATAAATATAGAAGGGGGGGTGGTAGGGTCATAGGTACCTTCCCAGTAAGCTGTGAAGTTAGTGAAAGTGAACGTGTTTGGTCGTGTCCAACTCTTTGTGACCCCCATGGACTGTAGCCTACCAGGTTCCACCGTCCATGGGATTTTCCAGGCAAGAATACTGGAGTGGGTTGCCATTTCCTTCTCCAGATCTTTCCGACCCAGGGCTTAAACCTGGGTCTCCCACATTGTAGACAGATGCCTTACCATCTGAGCCACCAGGGAAGCTGTAGAGCCTCACGTTTTGACTTGAATTGTGTTGTGTGTTTATTTAATTTCTTTGGACAAATAGAGGTAGAGGTAAAGGTATATGTAGAAGTATATACGAAGTTAGGGTAACTAATACTTATTGCTGAAACAAACCACCCTCAGATCCCAGTGGTTAAACACAATGAAAGTTTGTTTGCTTACTTAGTCCATTTTGGACTGATGGGAGTGGAGTTAAGGGATTCCACTCCATACTCTCATCCTTCTTGTTTTGGTACATAACCTTTTCCTACCCTGCATTGTTTTGTATCCGTGTATGGATGTATCTTACTTATTTCTCTAACTAGGTGTCTAGCCACCTCTGGAATCATATATCTCTTTGTCTGCACAGTGCCTATCATACGTTTGTTGATAACTTTCTACATGTGTGTAGGTGATTAAATCAAATAATAGAGCAGATTTAAAGTGGGTTGAATCATAGATGGTTAAAGCAGGGGCAAGAATTTGGACATCATTTGGTCCCAACTACCTCATTTTACAGACAAGGAAACTGAGATCTAGAAAATAGTTCTAAGACATCATCTATGTCAGTAAATATCACCTTACACAGTTAGCCAACCATGTCCTGTCTCTATGGAAAGGATATTATGGGACCAGAAAAGATGATAAAAGTTACCTAACTATGGTGTGCCTTGCTTCCTGTTACCTTGCAAGGGAGGCTGGAGGGGTGTTTTAGTTAATCCATATTATTCACTGTCTCTTATGCTTGGCTCCCCTCTTCATCTCATAAATTTATATATATAAGGGCCCTTTCAGATATACAGCAGACTTAGAAAATAATTGAAATTAGATTAAAAATAAAAACAAGGTCACACATGTAGGTACTGTATGACTGGAATACACTCTTAGAACAGTGGGCAAGCCATTGGCAGGCTTGTAAAAAAATCCAATCTGGAATTTAATCAAGGCACTAATTTGAATTCAAACAGGTGGGGAGAAAAAAGCAAGCTCATTCCAACTACAGTAAATTGAATTCTAGTGGAGTCAGTCTCTGGTTGTGATTAGAAGCCTTGTTGAAAGTCTCAAAACCTAGAAAGTCTCAAAAAACTCAGAGTTAGCAGCTCAAGGAGATTTTGGGAAAGGCTTTATTTCAGACTATACTTCTCAGGTGGTTGGGTTTGCTGGCCAGCAAGAAACCATGTGGCTGCAACAAATACCACATGTACAGGTCATTTATAATTTTATGTGAAAAAGCAGACTCAAGCAGGTATTAGAATTTTCCATATAGTTTATCATATGGTTAAAAAAAGGACTTACTATTTTGATATTAAGGCAAATATCTTCTGATCATACCAGACTCTTTAACTCAATGTACATTAATGTGGCTCCTCTCATATTTGTAACATGTATTTTGAAAGTGTGATGGTTTTAAAGGAATTCTGGAATGATGAATTCCACAAAACAATGTAATTTTCTTTGTTCATTTATTCTATATTTTTCTATTCTGACATAAATAAAAAGATGGCCCCAGTTTTCAAAGACTTCTGTTATTCTCAACCATGAATTTCAGATGAACTTTCGAGTTTCAACATTTCCCTTGCTGTAGGTCAGATAGTATTTTCAATTATTAAAAACCATCATCTTGAAGATAAGCATAATTTTTGTAGCTTACTTGTAAATTTGTAATTTTAATGACTTAGTTTATGCTGAACATGAATAATAAACTATCACCTATTAAACCTGGAGAGCACCAGAAGTTACTAATATGATTTACAATGCACTGCAAAACGGGATTCATTATTATCTTGCATTTTAAAGATTTGCTGTAGACTAGTATAAACCAAGTATTTACTTTAATTAAGGAAATAGCAAGTTTTTTTAGGGCTGTATTTTATATAGAAAATAGTTATCCAATAACCGCAAGCTCATCCTTGGTAAAAAGAATTCTCTGCATTTACTGCATTCTACCTGAAAACCCATTCATCCTTTTGAAAGCCAATAAGGCATTTCTAAAAGCTTATCTAGGAGGTGCTGATGGCCCCTTTTCGATCTTGCCAGCTCACCCTATCTTTAAAGCAAGGTCAGTGGGAGGGCCTTTCCTCAAAGGAGAAAGAATTTGAAGTATCCATGTTGCTTTTCTTTTTTTTTTTCTTAAATTGCCTTTGTAGAGCAAGACATTTATTAGTGGGCCTTGACAGATCCTTGAGACTTACAAAATCACAGGTGAAGGGATAATAGGCTAACTTTAGATCATGCTGCGACTCCCTAGCAAGCATTCATTCTGCAGTCCTCCTCCCGCTCTGATCTGGCTCTACCATACGGTCTATGTGTGTCTCTCACTCTTCTCTAATATTAACATCTGCTTTTCTTGATGTTTGATTTAAAAATGAGTTTCAGGAGGGCTTCTGTTTCATGGATTAGAATTTTTTTCAAGTCCACTTGTATAAATCCATCATATCAGATTCCTCTACCCTACATGGAAGATCTTTTCCCTTGCTTAGTGAAATTTTACTCATTCTTTAAACTCATCCTTCCATAAAGCCCTTGTCAACTAGTCTAGCCCAAGCTGATCTCTACATCATTTGAATTCATATAGTATTTATAATGTATCTGTGCTTGGATAGCTCATACATAAGAATTATTATTCTCTAATGGTCTTTCATAAAACATGTGATGGAAAGTGTATAACTTTTTAATTTTAATATAAATATTAACACTTTAATACGAATGCACATACTAGAACCAGCATTTATAGAGATAGGTTTTCTTCTAGGAAGTTATTGCTGATTTTAGAGGTACTGCCACTGCTCTGGAATGTGGGGGGAATACTTTCAGAGAAAAATTCCATCTCATTTCTTCATGTCACATTATGTTCTTGATCCCAAATGAAATTAGCTAGCTTGAAAGCATACTTCATTTGACAGACTTTGTTCCAACTTATTTTTTTAGGTGTTTATAATATTTAAACTTCACCCCAAGGATAGAAGGTCTCCACTAGTGAATAGGATGTTTCAGGTTTGGACACAGTCACTAAAAAGAGTTTCGGAAATAATTTGCAGCAGTGTAATACATGTATAGCTCCCCAAGATTGAACAAGACAATCCTCATTCATTTTTATAACTTCCACTGTATGATTAAGAATAATCCATGGTTGCTGTGCTCTCAGAAGGCATGTGTGAAATTGTATATCCAAATTGTATATCTTATTGCCCCAACCAGAATGTAACCTCATGACTCAACCCAACATTTAACCTCGGGAAACTTACTTGAGTTCTCTGTGCCTCCCTTTTCCTATAAGTCAAATGGTTATAATAAGGTCTGTCTTATAGGATGCTATGAATACTAAATGAGAATACATAGAAAGCAGTTATATTGAACCTGCCATGCAGCAAATATTCAATAAATATTAGCTGCTCTTGCTATTATCAATATTGGTTCTTTATAAATCCTTGTTCATGTCTACCCTCTTTTCTCAAATCCTGTGGTCATATTTGATATTTTGGATCCCAGTCATCTTATGTTAAGTGGACCATGCTCAACATTCCTAATAAAATCATCTCTATTTGTTTCTAAGCTTTCTCTTGAAACCTCTCAGTAGCTTATTCAATTCTGTTCCAGCTTCAAACCCCTTGATGCCAGTTTCAATGCTTGTGTCCTATTACATTCATTGAAGTCAGAGACTGTATGTCTTTATGGTAACTACCATCATGTAAATTACATTAATAAATAACAATAAACCATAATGAGCTACATTGAAGAACTGGCAGCAACCAGAAAAGCACTTGTGGGAAACAAATTTTTTTTTTTCTGAAATGAAAGTCTCTAATTTGAAGTCACATGGTGATTGGCCATAATATAGAATCACAGAAAACTCATCCCTTCTAAAATGAACATGGACAACTGATGCTGTTAATAAACAAGTCAGGGATCACTGCCTTGACCTTGTATTACATATAGATGAAAACAGAGTAGTTCAGGAGATGGAGGCTTTCCAGGGTGGTTGAACAAAATGGTCAGAGGTCGTTCTACTTGAACAACCATACTAGCCATGTTGAAAATGGGACAAGGGAGCAATCAGATCTAAAGTAGAAAATTACAGCCAAATTTGTGTTCAGGTCTCCTCTGCATCTTCTTGGGGTATCCAGAACCACTACCTCACACCTGTTCCTACATGTACTAGGAAATTTGAGACTCTGACATTTGACAGAGCATGTTGTCAAAGTTCTTATCATTCACTTGACCTAAATTAATGGAAGTATTCGTGACAAGAGCACACCAGTAAGGTTAAAACACATTAAACCGAGACCTTTTGTCTCTGCAGAATAATGTTCTGTTTTGAGATTTCTCATTACATAAAGTAATGAAACAGCCAAATCACTATGTACATCTGTGTTTGTTGATACTTGACATTTGGTTTTAAAGTGAGATTTATGAAGACCCGTATTTAATCTGGACTGGACTCTCCTGTGATCCAATTTACTTGCTGCCATTTGGATTTCAGTTCTATAGTTGAGCATCCAGTTGCCCCAACATAAAATTAAAAAGCTTTCTCCCTTTAATTAATTATACTTACCATATTCTGTACTATTATTTAGCTCATTCACCTTGAAGAGTTGGAATTAACTGTATCTCAGGGCCATAGACAAATGGTACTCTCAGCTAAAGTTGTGTTTTGGAGAGATTTTGGAATAGAGTTGTAATTGCTATTGGCTCAAATTCAAACTCCTTAATCTACTAGCATTTGAGGCCTTCCAAAATCTGGTCCCAATTTGCCTTTTCCTTTCATAAATTCCCATGCATGTTCCCTGCACAAGATAGTTGCTTAATAAATCAAGTATGGTCCTCTTTTTCCTAGCTTTCCTTGTACTTTACTGTTGTCTTCATACTTCTGTGTTTTCAAACTACCTGTCTTTTAAAATGTAGACACTAAAGTGAAATCCCACCTTTTCTTCAAAGTTTTCCTTGTAGTATAGTCTCCACTATGCTTTCTCTCTTTTGTTTAACTTATTTGGGTCTAGGTGCTAAATGCTAGTGGCTAGATGGTAAATGTTTTACAAAGGTAGATCTTTTGAATAAAATTATAATGGCTAAGATGTCAAGGACCACACCTTATTTACTTATAAATCTTCCAGAGTGATAAGCTTATAAACAACATTTACTGACCTATGATCAAGTAGTTGATTAGCCTGCTGTACCTTGGAAATTATTATTTGACGAGTAGATATTGCCTACCATAAGGAGGATTTTGAGAAAGTGAGAATTTCATGATGAATGAAATATGGTATTGAATTTCATTTGAAAATGTAATGTTATTCTGGAAAGATAAAAGTAGTTGTTTCTTATGATGGTGGTGGTATTTTTATTTGTTTGTTTGTTTTTTGTTATTTGGTTATTTGCCTTTTAGTTGTAATGGAATCAGTAAATCCCCTCCTGATTTAACATGGAATCTGTTGGTAAGCAGCTGTTAGGTTTCTAATCCTGAAATCCAGAAAATAAAATTGGACTTTTGACTGGAATATCTATTTTTAGGAGTGCTGTATTAGACATATGCTTTCATATGGACTACTCCGAACTAAACTACATATGTAAGATACTTGCTAACATAGAGCAGCTTGAATAAATTAGGTTTTTGTGTCACTAAAATATTTTAAGGAACTTGAGTGTTTGCAAAAAGCTAGGTCAAAAAGTTAATATGGAGAAGGATTAAGGAATTTGAAAGATCAGGCACCTATTAGATGATTATAGTACTTCAGGATTATAACTTGGATTTTCTAAAGAATATGCACAATTCTCAGATTTCACTCTTAAAAGTCTACCTATTAGTTTAAAATAAAAACCTTCTATAAGTAGTTTTTCCAGAAAAGCATTTCATAAATTTTCTTTATTATGTAACTGAACTTTAAACGTCTAAAAATGTACGCATTTCCGCTTATTTTTTTTTAAGGAAGAACGGTGTTCTGTTTTATTTTTTCCTTCCAAATAAGAAACAACTTAGTCTGTGAAAGGTTGTTTGTGATGTTTCTATAAAAACACTAGGCATTTTGGAGACAAATTCAGAAACCCAGGTCAGAAATCTTAAAGTATTGAGGAAAAAACTTTGAAAAGTAACTTAAATATGCTTGTACTAGTATTGCCTTCATTCCTTTTATGGTTAATGCTCAAATACTTAGCTTTAAAATTCACATATATACTTACTACTTTAATGATAACAAAAACACTTTGTTCTCATTCTTTTTTTCCCAAAGTTTAAATTTTTTTATTTTATGTTGGGGTATAGCCTATTAACAATGTTATGGTAGTTTCAGGTGAACAGCAAAGGAACTCAGCCACACATATACATGCATCCATTCTCCTCCAAACTTCCCTGCCATCCAGGCTGCCATATAACATTGAGCAGAGTTCCCCATTCTATACAATAGCTCCTTGTTGGTTATACATTTTAAATATACCAGTATTGTACTGGCATTATTTAAAGCATGTGATTCATTTTTCTACTAATGACACTGAGTTGCTGATGCATTCATATACTGCCCGTGGTGAAAGATGTCATACTTATATGTGCCAGTTGGCAGAAGTTAAAGGGTTAATTTGAAGCCAAGAAATAGAAAAATGCTCCAATCCTGTGTTGTTGGCCTAAGTAGAAGCAACATTGTGCCACGAAGAGTTATGAACTAGGACTCAGGAAACTTGGATGCTAACTCTGTGAACTTCTGGACATTCATGCATTAATTTATCAAATTAGCATTTATTGAGTTAAGGCGGGCTTCCCAGGTGGCACTTGCGGTAAAGAACCAGACTGCCAATGCAGGAGACATAAGACATGCAGGTTCAATCCCTGGGTCGAGAAGATCTCCTGGAGGAGGGCATGGCAACCCACTCCATGGACAGAGGAGCCTGGTCAGCTACAGTCCATAGGGTCACAAAAATCGGACATGACTGAAGTGACTTAGCATGCACAGGCATATATGAGCTAAGGGCAGGCATTGGGCTGGGTACTGGGGCTACAGTGAAATAAAATAGACAGGATCCCTGACCTGATGGAACTTACAGTCCAGTGGTGAAGACAGACATTCTTAAAATAATCACACATCTATACTATAATGCTGTACCCATGATAAGTACATGAAAGGAAAGACAGTCCTAAATAAGAGCATATAACAAGGGAATTTGAACAAGTCAGGAAAGTCAGAATAGGCTTTCCTGAAGAAGTGATAACTAATGCCTGAAGATACAAATTAGGCAAAAGGGGAGAGGGAAGCCAGATATGGTGGTATGAAGGAGCTTGGCAAGATTAAGGGACTGAAAACAGAATGATTAGAGCAGAGGGAGTAAGAATGCAGGTGGGACAAGATAAGGCTTCAGAGACCTGCAGAGGCTAGATAGCATAAAGCTGTTGGGGTCACATTAAAAACTATTGTTCATCCTAAGATACCTTAGAAGAGTTTTTGGCAAAGGTAAGTTGTGATCAGATTTGCAGTGTGAACAGATCACTCAGACTACAGCATGAAGAGCAAATCAAAGCAGGGAAACCACCTAGGAGACTGTTGCAGTGGTACAGCGGAGTGATGTGGCTGGTTGCAGTAGGATGGTGGCAGTGGAGAGAGGTGGAAAGATTCAGTAGGGAGAACACTGAATTAGAAGTGCTTAGACTGGATCTAGGGATGATATAGAGGGGTGTGTCAGATGACTTGTGAATTTCAGGCTTATCTAACTAGGTAGATGGTATGTCATTCCTTGACATGAAGAACACTAGAAAAATTGTGATTATTTGGGCAGGGGGCCAGGAGGGTAACAAAGACCATGCATTTTTAAGTCAGATATATTAAATTTAAGTCATTTAACCTGTTTGGGCCTCAATTCCCTAATCTATAAAATAGGGGCTGTGGTTCATTGAGGTCTTGGTCTCCTCTAGAGCAGAGGTTGGTAAGTTTTTTTTTGTAAAGACCTGGACAATGTTTTTGGCTTTGTAAAACATGCAGCCTCTTGTTGCAACTACTCCACTTCACTGTTGTAGTTGGATTAAAGCATTGTACCTCGATTATCAGATAAATTGTCCTTAGACCATGTCAACATGAACCTACCAACTGACGTGACCAGTTGCAGAAACTAATCAGTCAATTCAATGAAGAACCAATTATACATTCAGTTAATGAGTCAAATCAGTAAAATTAATTAATGTAGTAGACATGAATAGATATAGCTATATAAAATTGTGAATATAACAGACTGCTGCCAACTTAAGTGGTGATGATCAGGAAGGTGTGGATTACCCAACAATGTACAAACAAAGCAAATCAGAACTATCATTGTGAAATGAGGGCTGTACTAGGCATTTACTTTCTGAATAGAAGTTACTGTTTTTGCAGATGTCACTTCCTGTTCAGTCATGGATGTTGCCTCTGCTTCTGTTTTGTAGCCTCAGACTAGTGGAACAGTCCAGCTACCAAAATTATATGTTTATACACGCACATTTGGGGAAATAAAACTATATGAAGAATATTCAACTGTAATCTGATTTTTCAACTTAATGTTTTGAACATGTTAATTTTATTAACTTTTTGTTGAAAAATTTTTGTTCTTTATGAATTATCTGTATTTTTTTTTGGCTACACTGAGTCTTAGTTGAGGCATGCAGTATCTAGTTCCCTGACCAGGGATCTAACCCCAGGCCCCCTCCATTGGGAATGTGGAGTCCTAACCACTGGACTACGAGAGAAGTCCCGAATTGTCTGTATTTACTTCTCATTTGACTTTATACTTGACACTCAAATGTTTCTGAAATAGCTTCCTCACATCCTTAACTGGCATATATTTTGTCTATAGCCACTGCTCAATAAATATTTTGTGGGAGTGGAGTAGAACCATCATATAATGTACTCTCCAAATTCAATAGATTAGATTTTGAATAATGTGCTATTGTTGATGAAATGTTTTTCTGCTCCTCACTATTAACAGGGATGATCAAGGGTTATCCATGTTTGAACATGACGTATGTAATAGATGTGCAAAATGAGGCTTCTGAGTATATGGACTATGACAATTGGGTAAACAATTGAGTATATCAGGGAAAAGTAAAAATTTTAATCAAATCATACCCATTTTCATCCTTATGAAATACTAGTTAATCTCCATTCTTTATGACTTGTCATGAATGAATGCAAGAAAGCAAAACCTAAAAGCAAAAAGAATTTTTTGAAAAATTCTTTCAATTTGAGACTGGTAGGTCTATATTTCCATGACTTATTAAATGAGATACTTTTACTTCATGCTATATTATTGATATTTAATATTAATTGAACACTATAGACTGAGATGGTTGGAAGAGGGAAAGAAAGGAGTTTGTCAGATCTCAGTTCACCCCAGTTCTGAGCAAACATTTTCCTCTAGCACTGAGTCAAAGTCACTCACCCCGACCCTATGATGAGTGGAACATGACCAGCACTGAGGACAAACTAAAGAGGCCAAACAAAAGAAAGTAGACAGAGCATTACAAGGAAAGTCTTGACTGTGGGGAATAGACAGAAGAAAAGTTTAGACATGTAGGGAATGGTTCTCAGGGAAACCGAGCAATAAATAAAAATCTTATTAAGAAAGTTTAACATGTAGCAAAGAATTCCAGTGATGGCATTAGTATGCTGTTAGTCACTAAATGTTAGGTTTAGCTGTACAGTGAGATGATGGGGCCTGAGATTCAGCAACAGGTTCCCATTTCCTCCAAAGTAGTAGAGTGAAGATACTACCCATGCCCAGGGAAATGTAGACTAGGCAGTATAAGGAGGGAAGTCAAAGACTTGGCTCTAGAGCTAGGAACATGGATGGGGCTTAACTGTAAAGGAGCCAGAGTGGAATACTGAGTTCACAGAGTTAGAGCAAGTCCAGCACCAAAGCTGATTTGATGCCAGACACTTGAGTCACGTAGGGCTTTAAAAAATGATTCTACTTGTCTAATCGATCCCAGATTTGGAGATGGCAGGGGGAGCATTGGACACAAATGTGAAGTCCCAGTGACACTGGCTGGAGAAGGCAATGGCACCCCACTCCAGTACTCTTGCCTGGAAAATCCCATGGACAGAGGAGCCTGGTGGGCTATAGTCCATGGGGTCGCAAAAAGTCGGGCATGACTGAGCGACTTCACTTTCACTTTTCACTTTCATGCACTGGAGAAGGAAATGGCACCCCACTCCAGTGTTCTTGCCTGGAGAAGCCCAGGGATGGGGGAGCCTGGTGGGCTGTTGTCTATGGGGTCGCACAGAGTCTGGCATGACTAAAGCGACTTAGCAGCAGCAGCAGCAGTGACACTGGCTGCTCGTATAAAAGAATATGGAGTCAAGTATCTTATCGTTGTTGAGGCAGGATGATAAGAAGTACAAATTTCCCTTTTTCTGTTATTTGACTAAAAATGATAGAAACGGTCATTAGAACGGCTTTGCTACATGAATTTTAATGCTCTTTCTCTCTACCACAAACACACATACCACTTACACTCTCATAAATAAATATGAATCCACCAGAAGAGAGCAGAGCCAGCCTTAAGTATACATAGCCTTCCCTGTGGTGAGCTGTGCTGTCACCCAGCTGTATCCCTTTCTCACTATGATTGGTCTGAAATTCCTGCACTGGACAGTCCTTTGGAAAGAAATAGAGATGGCTGCTGAATGGTTGCCTTGAGGGGAAAATATTCCAGATATTTCAGGGAAGACACAGAAGCATCCCTTTGTACAGGGCTAGTCCTGTAGATTTTTAAGTAGGGGTGAAATCCTTTCTCCCACCTCCCCTCTCATACCCTTCTTCCTAATAGGGCATGTCTATCAAATTATGTACATACTCTTCCACACAACAACAAAACTCCCAATCATACAGATTTCATGTCCCTTCCTAGCCTTATCACTCCATTCTCTCCTATCCTGTTCCTCTACTTGACAAACAGACCTCCTCAGCATTCTGTGAAAAGCATCAGCATATTTCCACCACACTGCGTTAACTTATACTGTTCCCTATACTGATATATATATATCATGGTTCTTCCACTTATGGTGTGACTGTGAGCAAGTTATTTCACCTTCTGTAAACCTCAGTTTCCTTGTGTATAAAATGGGAATAATAGTCCCTTTCTTGTAGAGGGGTTGTGAGACTGAAATGAGTAAAGAATAAAAGCTGCAGACCATAGTGCCTGACACATAGGAAATGTTCAATATATAATAACTAATTAGTTTTATGAGCATATCTTAAATGCCCTATCTCTTTCATGAAATCCCTTCTCGATATTATTTTATGTGCCTTGGACCTATTTCGCCATTTCCTTTCACTTCCAGAAATTCTTAATTAACTGCCACTCAATGATAATAGATAATTGTGATGTTGTAATTTATAGTAAGAAATTGATATTAATCTTCACCCACTTTTACTGGCACAGAGCTCCTAAAATCCTTGGCATTTCCTAAGCTATGATGAGAGCAATAAAGGTGTCTCTTGTTATGTTTATGAGGTGACTTTTGGACCTCACCTCAATATGGAGACTGGTTGCCAGGAAAACCAATCCTGTGACTACAGGGTTGTAACTTCAGTCCACTCCCCTGACTTCTAGGGCTGGGAAAAGGGGCTGGAGATTGAGTTCAGTCACCAAAGGCCAAAGATTTAATTAATCATGGATCATGCATATATAATAAAACTTCCATTAAAAGCCAAAAGCATGGGGTTCAGAGAGCTACCAGGTTGGTGAATACATGGAGGAACTAGGAGAGGGCATGGAAGCTCTGTACTTTCTCCCTACTTTGTCCTGTGCATCTCTTCTGTCTAGTTGCTTCTGAGTTATGTCCTTTTATAATAAACCAGTAATTACTAAGTCAAATGTTTCTCAGAGTTCTGTAAGCCACTCTAGCAAGTGAGTTGAATGCAAGGAGAGAGTCTTAGGATCCTTTGATTTATAGCCAGTTGGTCACAGGTAAAGGTAACAACCTGAACTTGCAGCTGCCCTCTGAAGTCTAAGAAGTAGGTCATGGGAACCTCCACTCTATAGCAGATCTGTCAGAAGCATAGGTAAACAGTTTTTTGAATGTTGAGTTTTAAGCCAGATTTTTCACTCTCCTCTTTCACCCCAATCAAGAGGCTCTTTAGTTTCTCTTCACTTTCTGCCACTAGAGTGGTATCGTCTTTATTTCTGAGGTTGTTGATATTTCCCCCAGCAATCTAGATTCCAGCTTGGGAGTCATCCAGCCCAGCATTTCACAGGATGTACTCTGCATATAGGGCTTCCCGGGTAACTCAGATGGTAAAGAAACTGCCTGCAATGCAGCAGACACAGGCTCAGTCCCTGAGTCAGGAAGATACCCTGGAAAAGAGAATGGCAACCCACTCCAGTATTCTTGCCTGGAGAATTCCATGGACAGACCATGGGGTCACAAAGAGTCGGATACAACTGAGCAACTAACACTTTCACACTTTGACTCTGCATATAAGTTAAATATGCAGGATGGCAATATATAGCCTGTAAGTACTCCTTCCCCAATTTTGAACCAGTCAGTTGTTCATGTAACGTTCTAATTGTTGCTCCTTGTCCTGCATACAGGTTTCTCAGGAGACAGGCAAGATGGTCTGGTATTCCCATCTCTTTAAGAATTTTCCACAGTTTGCTGTGATCCACACAAAGGTTTTAGTGTAGTCAGTGATGTTTTTCTGAAATTCCCTTGCTTTTTCTATGATCCAATAGATGTTGGCAACTTGATCTCTGGTTCCTCTGCGATTTCTAAATCCAGCTTTTCTGTTCACATATTGCTGAAGCCCTAGCTTGAAGGATTTTGAGTATAATCTTGCTAGCATGTGGAATGAGTGCAATTGTATGATAGTCTGAACATTCTTTGGCATTGCCTTTCTTTGGGATTGGAATAAAAACTGACTTTTTCTAGTCCTGTGACCAATGCTGAGTTTTCCAAATTTGCTAGCATATCTTATATCATACCAGGCACTATATTAAGCCCTCAACATGCATTATCACATTCAGTCCTTTCTGCAATTTTATGAGGGGGCACATTCTGTATTTTTCCAGGCACCAGTTCTTCTCCATGCCTGTGACAAAGGTGAAAAATACATTTATTATTTTTTCTAGGCTCAATGATGAATGTGGTGTCTGTCTTGTTATTGGCACTCAATGGAAGTTTACTGGTTGAGGAAATGAATGTTGTTCTTTTGCTGTTCAACAACCTCCCCTTCCCACCGTGGTGCCCTACCTAGGTTTCTACACCTGGGCTCATTCTTAGCTCCACCCACATTCAGATGTGTCTTTCCTAAGTTAGATACCCTCAGGCCTTTTATTTCTGCTGGACAGCTGATAAATTAATCCTGATAGGATGACAGCAGCAGATAATTATTGTATGTTAATGTGTCACTCTTCCTACATACTTTATTTGCATTTTAATGGAGCAATTCTGGAGATAATCCCTTAAGGCAAAGGAATGAAACTTGAGGATGAGAAAGCCAGAATCAATGCCAAGCTGCAATTGTAGGGGTGGGGAGGAAGGGTGTGATGTATGTATCTCAAGAGTGACACCATATAGACAGCTGCCTACTCTATGTGTTGTGCCAACTTTGATGAGTAATTTTTAAAAGGCAAGAGTTATAATCTGTGGCTGTCATTCCTTAGTTTTTGTTTTTTTTTTTTTTTAATTATTATTAGATTTGTGGATCCTCTAGAGCAAAACCTCAAGCCCATTTGGGCAAATATGAATGACTAAGCCTAATAAGATGCATGTTGCTGTGAAATTAGATTAATTAACTAGGATTTGAATTAAAGTTGAATTTTTCCAGAATGTATTCCTATGAAATGTTTGTTTGCAGTGCCTACAGTATGCTATATTGAATGTATTATTTTTTTGTATTGGAAAGGAGAGCATGTGGTGGAACATCTTAGAAGAGGAGAAAAATATCTGACTGTATACCCTTCTGTTCTCCATGAGGCCTCAGATTAACTCATCATGGTGTGTTCCATTTTGGTCAGTTATATCTTTAAGAGGTCATAAGAGTAACCTTTAAAAATTATAATTCTTAAAAAAGAGGTCATAAGAAGCATATTACCACAGATTTTAAAAGGTTTGCTAATTTTACCTTGCCAAGATATATGCAGATAATCTGCTTTTATACATAGATGATTAATTTTTAGGTTGATGGAGTTAGATTATTTCCAAATAATATGATGATGTCAGTTACCACAGATAATTAATTAAATTAAATGCTTAAAATAGATTTATTCAACAAATGTTTGATGAACACCAGCTATGTATGAGAACAATGAAAGGTGCTATGGGGAATATAAAGGTTATGAATAAATGAATACATTGTTATATATCCTCAAGCCAGATCTGGGGTCGCAGATTTTTTTTTCCCACATAGTCTTTTTTAAGAAACTGCTTCCATTTTGTTCCATTGGTCTATTTGTTTTTTCTTATATCAATGCTATACATTCTTGGTTATTGTCATCTTGTAATGCACTTCAAAATCAAGTAGCATAACTCTTTCAACGTTGTTCTTTTTCAAGATTGTTCTGACTCTTCTGAGCTACATGTTTTTCCACCTAAATTTTAAAATTAGCTTGTCAGTTGCTAGAAGAAAAGGCTGTTATTTCAATTGAGGAGGCACTTCAGGAAAATTAACGTCTTAATGATATATATCCATGAACATAGTGTATTTCTATACTTATCTAAATATTGCTAAATTTCCCTCAGTAACATCTCATAGTTTTATGCATAGAAGTCTTACACATTTCTGTTAAAGTTTTTCTTCAATATTTTATATTTTAGTTTATGTTATAGTTATTTTTCATTTTAGATTTAATTTTCCAGTTTTTTGTTGCTAGTATGCAGAAATGCCAGATTTTCATATATTGATCATAAATCATGTGGCCCTTCTAAATTCACTTATTAGTTTCTAGTAGCTAATTTGTTAGCACCTGAGGATTCTCTATATATGTGTCTTAGTTGCTTAGTCACATCTGACTCTTTGAGACCGCATGGACTGTAGCCCACCAGGCTCCTTTATGCATGGAATTCTCCAGGCAAGAATACTGGAGTGGGTTGCCATGTGCTCCACCAGGGGATCTTTGCCACCCAGGAATCATACCAGCGTCTCCTGCATTGCAGGCAGACTCTTTACCATCTGAGCCCCCAGGGAAGCCCACAGGATTCTCTATATAGTCCTGTAATTTGCAAATAAAAGCAGTTTTACTTCCTTCTTCAAAAGCCTATATCTCTTTTCTTTTATATTTTTACTTACCTTCTTGCATAGTCTAGGACCTGTAGTACATGATGAGTAGAAGCTGTGAGTCCATACATCCTTATTTTGTTCCTCATCTTAGGAGAAAAATTTTTAGTCTGTAATGATTAAGTATAATATTAACCATAAATGTTTTATAGATACCCTTTGCCAGTTGAGAAGGTTCCCTTTTTTATATATACTTAACAAATTTTTTTTAAACTTAAATGAGTGTTAAGCTTTTTCAAATATTTTCTGTACTTTTTGAGGTGATCAAATGATTTTATCTTTTATCCTCTCAATAGTGTGAATAACATTGATTAGTTTTTTAATGTTATACTAATCTTGCATCCCTGTAATAAACCCTATGTACTATGATTTACTCTTTATATATTGCTTGATTGCCTTTGATAATATCTATGTTTATGACAGATAATGATGCATAATTTTTTTCTTGTAATGTCCTTGTCAAGTTTGGGTATTGGTATTATAGTTGCCTTGAAAAATGAGTTGGGAATATTTCCTCCCCTATTTTCTGAAATAGTCTTAAGATGGTTATTATTTAGTTTTTAAATGTTTGATAGAATCCACAAATAAAATCATCTGGATCAAAACTTACCTTTTGAAACTAGTTTGAAAACTATAAGTTCCATGTCTTTAATAGATATGAGGGTAATTAGATTTTCTATCGTATCTTGTATAAATGTGCCAATTCTATTGCTTATAGTACAAATTTGCCAATTTTTTAAAAAAATTTTCCTGCTGTAAAGCTGTCATTATCCTATTTACTGTATGTGGGATCTGTATTTATACCTTTACATTCATTCCTGATATGTCTTCCACTTTATTTGGTGGTGTTGAAGAAATAGGTAAATTTCAAATTCCATAGCCAGTGCTTCCTAAAGTCTGGCACTTGTTTCTCCCTCTCTTCAGTAATCTTCCACTCCATCCTTCCCAAAATTCTAATATTACCCAGAGTAATCATTTTTTTAATATTTTATTGAAAAAAAAAACAAAAAAAATATTTATTGAGATATAGTTGATTTTGAAGTATTGTGTTGATTTCTGCTGCACATAAAGTGATTCAGTCATATATACATATGTATATATATTCTTTTTCATATTTCTTTCATTATGAGTTATCACAGGATATTGCATATACTGTAGATCCTTGTGCTTTACATTAGGACCTCATTGTTTGTCCATCCTATGTATGCTAGTTTGCATCTGATAATCATAAAATTCCAATCCTTCCCTCCCCCTCCCCCTTTGGCAACCACAGATCTGTTCTCTGTTGTTATTTTTCAGTCGCTTAGTCATGTTCAACTCTTTGCGACCCCATGGACTAGAGCACACAAGGCTTACATGTCCTTCACCATCTCCTGGAGTTTGCTCAAACTCAAGTCCATGGAGTCGGTGATGCCATTCAACAATCTCATCCTCTGTAGTCCTCTTCTCTTCCTGCCTCCAATCTTTCCCAGCAACAGGGTCTTTTCCAAAGAGTCAGTTATTTGCAGCAGGTGGACAAAGTATTGGAACTTCAGCTTCAGCTTCAGCATCAGTCCTTCCAATGAGTAATGAGGACTGATTTCCCTTAGGACTGACTGGTTTGATCTCCTTGTAGTCCAAGGGACTCTCAAGAGTCTTCTCCAACACTACAGTTCAAAAACATCAATTCTTCAGCATTCAGCCTTCTTTATGGTCCAACTCTCACATCCATACATGACTACCAGAAAAACCATAGCTTTGCCTATACAGATATTTGTTAGCAAAGTAATGTCACTGCTTTTTAATATGCTGTCTAGGTTTGTCATAGTTTTTCTTACAAGGAGCAAGTGTCTTTTAATTTCATGGCTACAGTCACTATCTTCAGTGATTTTGGAGCCCAAGAAGAAAAGTCGGTAACTGTTTCCCTTCTTTCCCCATCTATTGGTCATGAAGTGATGGGAACAAATGCCATGATCTTAGTTTTTTGAATGCTGACTTTTAAGCCAACTTTTTTACTCTCCTCTTTCACATTCATCAAGAGGCTCTTTAATTCCTCTTCACTTTCAGCCATAAGGGTCTGAATATCTGAGGTTATTGAAAAAAAAATTTAATATAAATTTATTTATTTTATTTGGAGGGTAATTACTTTACAATATTGTATTGGTTTTGCCATACATTGACATGAATCCACCATGGGTGTACATGTGATCGCCGTCTAGAAAATCCCTCCCACCTCCCTCCCGATCCCATCCCTCTGGGTCATCCGAGTGCACCAGCCCCTAATACCCTTTATCATGCATCAAACCTGGACTGGCGATTCGTATCACATATGATAATATACATGTTTCGATGCCATTCTCCCAAACCATCCCACCCTTGCCCTCTCCCTCAGAGTCCAAAAGATTGTTCTATACATCTGTGTCTCTTTTGCTGTCTCACATACAAGGTTATCATTATCATCTTTCTAAACTCCATATATATGCATTAGTATACTGTATTGGTGTTTTTCTTTCTGGCTTACTTTACTCTGTATAATAGGCTCCAGTTTCATCCACCTCATTAGAACTGATTCGAATGTATTCTTTATAATGGCTGAGTAATATTCCATTGTGTATATGTACCACAGCTTTCCTATTCATTTGTCTCCTGATAGTCATCTAGGTTGCTTCCATGTCCTGTCTATTATAAAGAGTGCAGTGATGAACATTGGGGTACACATGTCTCTTTCAATTCTGGTTTCCTTGGTGTGTTGCCCAGCAGTGGGATTACTGGGTCATATGGCAGTTCTATTCCCAGTTTTTTAAGCAATCTCCTCAGTGTTTTCCATAGTGGCTGTACTAGTCTGAATTCTCACCAACAGTATAAGAGGCTTCCCTTCTCTCCACACCCTCTCCAGCATTTATTGCTTATAGACTTTTGGATAGCAGCCATTCTGACTGGCATGAAATGGTACCTCATTGTGGTTTTGATTTGCATTTCTCTGATAATGAGTGATGTTGAGCATCTTTTAATGTGTCTGTTAGCCATTTATATTTCTTCTTTGGAGAAATGTCTGTTTAGTTCTTTGCCCCCCTTTTTGATTGGGTCGTTTATTTTTCTGGAATGGAGCTGCAGGTGTTACTTGTATATTTTTTGAAATTAATTCTTTGTCCGTTGCTTGGTTTGCTATTATTTTCTCACATTCTGAAGGCTGCCTTTTCACCTTTCTTATAATTTCCTTTGTTGTGCAAAAGCTTTTAATTTTAATTAGGTCCCATTTG
>ML664659.1:3281189-3305449 GCA_007570785.1 Antilocapra americana | reverse complement strand
TTGCTGGCCTTTTCACTATCTAATTTCTGCCCTGACACAAAGGGTGGTGGTGATCACTTTTTTAGGCTAACTTGTTCAGTCAGTCCATGGGGAGGGAGGAACACTGCAAACAAATATCACTGGCTTGTGTGGGGAGTGCTCACAGTGTCTCGGCCACACTGGGTTTGCCCCTGCTCATGGTGTGTGTGCTTTCCCAGTCTATGCCGTTCAAGCTCTAGATTTCTCTGCAAGGAACTGTCTGAGGCAGGCCCTGGTTTGCATGCACTTCCCATGTCTAAGCCACTCAGGTTCAGGTTCTTGGGTACTGCACAAAGGCACAGACTTGGTTGGGCATGTGTTTTGTGCCCTTCTCAAGTCTGAGCAGCTCAGGTGACCAGGTGCTTGGCAAGCACAGTCGCCCCCAGTTGGGGGCTGTGACTTATCTCCTTCCCTGTTGTTGCCGCTCGGTTTTCTGGGTGTACAACTGATGCAGCTTCTCAGGTGTGCCGTGTGTCTCTTCTGGGGAGCTGATCTCTGGCTGTGACCCTCCTGGTGGATGTCGACCATCCAGCAAAGAAGCCTGCTTGCAGTTTGGTAGATGATGCCTCCCTGGGGCCATGATTGCCCCCTTCTGGCTCTGGCTGCTATCGCCTGCCTGACTCAGGTGGGGGATGGGCTGGTCTGCAGCCAGCTAGCTCTGCTCAGTCCTTTGTTTTGTGAGCAGGCTTGGCAGTGTCTTCAGTTAGGGCTTTTCCCTAGATAGCTATCCCACAGTCTGGGTTGCTGTCTCTAGTTAGTTCCCTCAGATTGCCCTCGGGGCATTCAGGCCCTGTCCTTACCCTAAGTAACGCAGCCCGTGACTCCCTGTCCAGTCCTGTCTTGCTAGTGGCGGGTGCGGGTGTCTGGACTGCTTCTTCACTGGGAGTTGCCTTTAGGCACGTGATCTGTGGGTCTTAATTTTTTATTTACTTTTCCACTTGGTTATGTTGCCCTCTGAGGTTCTAATGTTTGCCACAGACTCGCTGGTGAGAGTGTTGCCTGGTGTTTGGAAACTTCTCTCTTTTTTAAGACTCCCTTCCCAGGACAGATCTCTGTCCCTACCTCTTTTGTCTCTCTTTTTATCTTTTATATTTTTTCCTACCTCCTTTCCAAGACAATGGGCTGCCTTTCTGGGTACCTGATATCCTCTGCCAGCATTTAGAAGTTATTTCATGGAATTTGCACAGCGTTCAAATGTTCTTTTGATGAATTTGTGGGGGAGAAAGTGGTCTCCCCATCATATTCCTCCACCATCTTTGGACTGCCCACCTTGATATTTCTCCCAGCAATCTTGATTCCAGCTTGTGTTTCATCCAGTCCAGCATTTCTCATGATGTACTCTGCATGTAAGTTAAATAAGCAGGGTGACAATAAACAGCCTTGATGTACTCCTTTCCCAGTTTTAATCCAGTCAGTTGTTCTATATCCAGTTCTCACTGTTGCTCCTTGACCTGCATATAGGTTTCACATGAGATAAGTAAGTTGGTCTGGCATTCCCATCTCTTTAAGAATTTTCCACAGTTTGCCAGCATCTCACTTTCAGTCTGTATGTATCTCTAGATTTAAGGTATCTCTTGTAGACTGATGTTTAGTGGTTTTGTTTTTGTATCCATTCGGCCAGTCCTTGTCTTTTGGTTGGAGCATTTAACCTATTACATTTAAAGTAATTGTTGATATGTATGATCCCATTACCATAAGCAAGGTGAAAAGGTAGCCTTCAGAATGGGAGAAACCAGTAGCAAACAGAACAACTGACAAAGAATTAATCTCCAAAATATACAAGCAGCTCATGCAGCTCAACACCAGAAAAATGAACAACCCAATGAAAAAGTGGACCAAAGAACTAAACAGACATTTCTCCAAAGAAGACATACAGATTGCAAATAAACACATGAAAAGATGCTCAGTCTCACTCATTATTAAAGAAATGTAAATCAAAACCACAATGAGGTGTCATTTCACACAGTTCAGAATGACCACCATCAAAAAGTCTGCAAATAATAAATGCTGGAGAGGGTGTAGAGAAAAGGGAAACCTCTTACACTGTTGGTGGGAATGCAAACTGGTAGAGCCACTATGGAGAACAGTTCAGATATTCCTTAAAAAACTGGGAATAGAACTGCCATACGACCCAGCAATCCCATTGCTGGGCATACACACCAAGGAAACCAGAATTGAAAGATACATGTACCCCAAAGTTCATTGCAGCACTGTTTATAATAGCTAGGACATGGAAGCAACCCAGATGCCCATTGGAAGATGGATGGATAAGGAAGTGGTGGTACATACATAATGGAATATTACTCAGCTCTAAAAAGGAACACAAGTCAGTCCTAATGAGGTAGAATAAGCTAGAGCCTATTATAAAGAGTGAAGTAATTCAGAAAGAGAAACAACAATATTGTATATTAATGCATGTATATAGAATTTAGAAAGATCTTATATGCAAGGCAGCAAAAGAGACACAGATGTTAAAAACAGACCTTTGGTCTCTGGGAGAAGGTGAGGGTGGAATCATTGGAGAGACTAGCATTGAGACTGTATATTACCATATGTAAAATAGATGACCAGTGCAAGTTAGATGCATGAAACAGGGCATTCAAAGCTGGTGCTGTGACAACGCAGAGGGATGAGGTGGGGAGTGATATGGGAGGGGGTTTCAGGATAGGGGGACATGTGCACCTGTGGCTGACTCATGTTGACATATGCAAAAACCATCACAATATTGTAAAGTAATTATCCTCCAATTAAAATAAAGTAATTAAAACAAAAGAATTTTCCACAGTTTGTTGTGATCCACACAGTCAAAGGCTTTAGTGTAGTCAATGAAGCAGAAGTAGTTGTCTTTCTGGAATGCTCTTGGTTTTTCTGTGACCCAATAGATGTTGGCAATTTGATCTCTGGTTCCTCTGCCTTTTCTAAATCCAGCTTGAACATCTGGGAGTTCTTGGTTCATGTATCTGTATCTGTATCTGTGACAGGAAAACCTTTTTTTTTTCCTGTATAAATTACTGCTGTTTTCTTTCAGTGAATTTTTAATCAGTAAGAAACAACCCACTATCTTGAGTCAATCAAACCTGACTCCAAAAATAGCTACCAATTTGACCTTTAAGCTACAATAAGTTTTCAGATTGTTTGAGGAACAACCAATAATCTCATGTTAATGTAAATGCTTGAATTAATCAGCCAGAGTTCATGGTTCTAGAGGTTGTCTTCTAAATTCCTAGGGAGGGAAACATAAAGGTAGTTAGGAAGTATGAAATCTTAGCTGAAATTACATAAATATCTTTGAAGACAATCTTATGTGATCTTTTA
This sequence comes from Antilocapra americana, assembly GCA_007570785.1. Classification (NCBI taxonomy): domain Eukaryota; kingdom Metazoa; phylum Chordata; class Mammalia; order Artiodactyla; family Antilocapridae; genus Antilocapra; species Antilocapra americana. The sequence continues at coordinate 3,302,116 of ML664659.1, read as the reverse complement.
AGATATATATATATATATATATATAAAACAGAGAGCATGTGGGCAGTATGCTACAGTTAAGATTATCTGCTGCCATTTTCATTTGGTCCTTTTTAGGTGTTTCCATTTGGTCCTTTTTATGCAGAGATTTGTTTTGACTTACTTATAAACAATAGGATGTATTTCTATTTCCTTCAGTTAAAGTTATATCATATACATGTTTTGAAGTCTCTACATAGTTTTCTTTGTCTTCACTATTAATGATGGCATTATAGCAAATCAAGTGGTATACCAAAATATAGCTATTTCCCTATTTTAAGCCATTGGATTTTCCCCCAAATATTTCAGTTTTCTAAACAATGCTGAGATGAACATCTTCATATATGTAACTTTCCTTAATATTTTTTTAATTAGCATAGGTTCATAGGGGTGAGATTTCAGTCAGGTGTTTAATAGAAAAGCCACCTGATTCTTTTTTAAATTAGGCTAATTGCAGAGACTGTGATCATGAACTTCTTATTGGAATTCTTTACATGTTTAAAATGATGGTTAGTATTATTATCATGGGATCTCAATTTGGCATACTAAAAAACATTCTTGAGAGCAAAAAGTAAAGTATAGTATAAGAAACACAGGAAAACTTTAAGCCTTTTAAGATTATGGATTTATAAGGAACCCAGGTCTAGGTGAAGGATGTAGTGGAAGAATGTCGTAGGGCAAGATGTACAGTTAATCCCACTGAAGTGTAAGAAGGCCTGCTGGTGAGACAGCTGAGATATATCCCCTGAGAAGCCCCTTATTTCATGGAAAAGCCATTTAAATATTCTCTGTAAGAATTCAAAGCTGTGTTTCTAAGATTGTTGGATATTGTGTTACCTTGTATTCAGAAGGAAGTGTGTGTAAGAGGTTGCCTAAAAGAGAGTGGTGTACAATCAAGTAAACCCTATGACAGCAGCTTCTACACTTGAAAGAGTCCAAGAGACTTTCAAATTTTTCCTCAGTATAAAGTTTAAGTATTAGATGAAAGTGGCAACTACATTTCATTTCTTAATTAAAAGGAGAAATGTCACCCTGACCATCATGCTCAGAAACGTTTAAAAAAATTCAAAAGTACATTTTGTAATACAGTTGGGCTAGCCTTTCCCCCCAGAATGTACAACTTAATAATTCATTTTCATTGATTGAAAGGTCTTAGGTCAAGGAAAAGGGAACATAAGAAATAAAACATGAAATAACTCCTTCTTTAATATATATCTGATTATCTGATTTTTGAATAGAACTATTATTAGTATTATTATTGAACAAAATAATGTGACCACCCCTCCTTATATTTCCCCTTATGTCTGCTTTGTTCAGCATTCTTTTCTAACATATATCCTAAATATTGGTTAGAGACTGCAGACTTCTAACTACCAGATATCCCCCATCACTGGCACTGCAGCTCAGTATATTTGATGTGCCACATTTAATTTTCCATGCTTTCTAAAATGATGTTTGAGTTGTGATGTTGTGTAGAGAGGCTACTGACTTGTCAACCTCATTATACTATACTTCAGTGACTACTTCCCAAACATTAATTACATTGCACAAAGACTATGTCTATTGTGTTTAGTTTTTTTCCCTTTAAACAATGAACTTTAAATTGCTTTAAAAATTAAAAGCAACCAATTAATGTTTATAATATTATCTTAATTAAACACAGTTGGAGGTCCAGGCTATGTAGTATATGAAACACTGACAGCATTGCCTAAAGATAACCCACACCCAGTTCATTTTTTGTGACAAGGAGTTTGTAAATGATTACAGCTCATGCCACATTTGTCAACCTATGTGTATTCTGATGTCAAGATACCTTAGAGATATAAATGACTACTTATCTCTAAGTATAGTGGATGTCACCCATGTGTTAGTCACAGTTGCTCATGAGTAAATGCTTTAAGGTGACACTGTATCAAAGAAAGTTATAGTGGGCCTAGAAGGTGATTCAGGGGGCTTCCCAGGTGGCTCAGGGGTAAAGAATCCGCCTGACCCAGGAATCAAACTGGGGGCTCCTGCCTTGCAGGCAGATTCTTTACCAGCTGTAGGACAGTCCAAATTCTTAATCTTATTCAGCAGTGTTAATTCATATTTTCAAGCAACCAGGAATATAACGCTGAGTCCCTCTGAGGCTGTAGAAGGGAAAGTTTTATCATTGTTAGCTTCTATTAGAGATGAGCTCAATTCTCCTCACTTATCCATGGAAGACATTCCGTAAGGATTCAGGCCAGTCCTGTTTCTGCCGTAAGGCTTAAAGAATCATGTCTGGCTAGAAGTCAGCCCTGTAAATTCGGTGGTTGCTGGAATACTTTGACTTTAGGGGCACAAAAGAAAGCACTCAAGTCACAGGGCAGCTTCTTTAATGGTCTACCTTGTGACTTAAGTTTCAAAACTAGAAATTACTACCTTTAGTCAAAGATGCTGAATTTTGAAATGGCCTCTGGAAAAGTTAAGTTTTAGTAGGGATAAGTCATTTAGGTCTGATTAGTCATTAATCACTTTGAATAAGTTGTTGACAGGTAACATCTGGAAAAAGGATGAAAGATGCCAGAAAGGGATATACAGAAAGATCAAGTAACCTTTGGTAAAAGAGAGGAAAGAGTGATATATTTAGAGTAGGAATGCAGGAAAGGTGCTATAGTAGGATCTTTTATTCAGTCTGCAAGCAGCAACAAGCCACTGGAGTTCTGAAGAAGCCAGAGGAAGGAATTGTGGGTGTGGGTGTGGGTGTAGGAGTGGGTATACAGGTACCAATGGCAGCCACCAATGGCAGCCACCAATAAGGAATGAATCTTTACTGTGTTCCCTACACTACAATAGGAACTTCACATATATTATTTTAAAATTGTATGTGATATTCTTTTTCTCATTATACTATTAGAATGTGTTCATTATAAGAAAAAAATTAGACAATAGAAAGAAAATAGTCAAAAATTGCCTTAGTGCTATCACCTAATAATCAACATAAGTATTCTGTCATCTATCCATTGTTGATACTTTGATGATGTACATACTCTCAATTTTTTTTTTGCTACCAAACACATCCAGCATATGTTTTTGTTAATTCTCATATCAAAATTGCAAGGTAGATATTGTTATTCTGATTTTATAGATGAGCAAACATGAAGTTAAGGGAATGGAAGAACTGGTAATGGAACTCAGGTCTGTCTGACCTAAGAAGTTTCTTCAATATACTATTTCTCATTCTTTTATAATAGAGGTATTTGAGGATATATCCTCCTCCCTTTAGCCAATGTCCACACTTACCCTGAACTGCCAAATATGTCATTTCTTCCCCTATACAAAACAACTTGCCAGTAAGGTGTCATCTTCACGTTAAGACAATATTTACCAAATAAAAATGATTGACTATACAGTTAGGGAACCAAGTCATCCAAGGTGATAGTGATATTTCTGGAAAAATCCTCTGCCTCACCCATGAACCCCTTTACCCCTTCACTTAAACAAATTATTTTCCCTGACAGTTTCTATTAAAATGATAGCAAAGATTCTTGTAGCTGATGAAGTAAAATTTTCTTATTCTTAAAAATCTGCAGAAATGTCTTCTTCAGATATTCCACAGTACCCTGCTCTCTAGCATCTTCCTTTCCTGTTCGAGAAGTAGTCTCCCTTGCAATGATTAGATCCTTTGTGTCAAAGTAAGGTCTACTTAGAGGTTTTACAACCCCCAAGGGCAAAAATATTAGGCTGTATAGGAGCCTTTAGCTACTTTTGCCCTGTGCCTTTAGTATTCTTGGTTGCTTCCTGGTTTAAATTTTTATTTTATTTTCTGGAGGTGACTTTCATTTTCTGAAATGATAAATCCCCATTCACTAGCCAAAGATAAAGCTTAGGCTCAGTTATATCCCCACTTTCCTCGAACTGATGGAGAATCCACATGACAACCTAGAGTCCTTCTCCACAGTGGAGAATCGGGATAATTTGTACCCACAAATGGGTCAAGCATATTGCATTCAGTATTCCATCAAGTCATGCCAAGTCCATGCTCTCACAGGTTTAGTTTTCAAAAGAATGGGCTAGGAGGTTGTGTATTTCCTGGCATGGAATATACCTCTTAGTGAAATGAAAGACACTTTGCAGACCAAAAACTGGCATGAAACATACCTTTGATTTCATCGGCAAGCATGCCATATGTCACAAAATTCTACTGCTTCCTGTTATTTCATCTGAGAGCGTCTTTCCTGCACATGGCTCTGAGTTGCAGTTAAGGAAAATGGATAGTGCAGTTAATTGATGTAAATAACTTGAATTCATTTGGGCCTAAGTTAGTTATTTGCCAAATTAATAGTATGCTGAGTTTGATACTCTTTATGGGAGGTAACATGTTACAATGAAAAGAGCAGCAGACTAGGAATAATGAAACCTGGATTCTCGTCCAAAGTTTGCTACTACTGCCTTGCTGTGTTTTGCAAATATTTGAGGCTCTGTTTTCTCATGCGAAAGTGGGAGTAATAACATCCTGGCAATGGACTATGTCAGATGGGTGTCAGTGTATAAATTGTAATGCTGTATGTGAGATTTAAAAGTTGAAAATGTCTAAAGTACTATGCAAAATGCAAACTGTTCTTTATATATACCTTCTAATGAGTTGCTGAGTAACCATACATTTATATGAACATCAATTGGAAAAGTAGAAAGGAAAGTAAATATTTCATGTTTTCTACACAAAACTTGTCATTGCTAATACTCTGATGAAAAGGCAATATATCCTCAATGTAAAGAAAAGGGTAAACAGAAACAAAAAAAATCACACAATACAATACAGGGATAATTGTCATTAGTATTTTGATGTATTTCCTTTAAGTTTTTAATTTTTTAAAAAAATAATTGATAATAAACCTCTATGTATGAGGGGTACTGCTTTTCTGGTTAAAAATTAATAGAACTTAATTATAAGAAATTTAATAGAAAGTTATCTGTAATCAAGCCCTTTTCCCATGAAACTAGATTTAATAATTTTTCACAGTTAATTTCCATCTTGTATCTTATTTTTTCCATGTAACATTGTATTCTAGGGTTTTCCCAAATCATTAAAAATTCTCTGAAGCTATTTTAGCTTTTTAGTATCTAAAATTTTAAACTTATGTGTAAGTAGAAAGCATAATTGATTGAACCCAGCATTTAGCCATCAGATAATTTCATTAATTTTCAGCTCATGGACAGTCTTGCTTTATTTATACCTGACTCATGTGCCTCTCTTGCCTCACTAGACTTTTTGAAGTAAGTCCAAGATATCATATCATTTCATCCATAAAACTTTAGCAGATGGCTATAAGGTATGAAGACTCGTCCTTAACCTAATTATACCATATTGGACCTTAAAAATAGACAAAAGTAAAATAAAGTGAAGTTGTTCAGTCATGTCCAACTCTTTGTGTCCAAATCTTAGCCACTGGGCTCCTCCATCCATGGGATTTTCCAGGCAAGAGTACTGGAGTGGGTTGCCATTTTCTTCTCCAGAGGATCTTCCTAACCCAGGGATTGAGCCCAGGTCACACGCATTGTAGGTAGACACTTTACCTTAAAAATAGACAATTAAACAATAACTGTGTAATATCATCAGATATGCTATACATTTTCAGATTTCTGAGACTATCTCATAAATATATGTATAGCTTTTTTTCATTTCTTGTTCTCGTGAGAATCCTAATAAGATGTACACATGAGAATTTATAGCTTTGTCTCTTAAATCTTTTTCAATTCCTGTATTTCCCTTCCCACTATTAATTTTTTCCTTGCAATTTATTTGTTGAGGAAATGATCGTTTCTCACTCTCTTGATTTTGCTCTTTACATTCCTGTTGGATTATGTGATAGGTTTCTCTGCCTCTAGTGTTTTCTATAAACTGGATGTTAGATTTAGACTCCCACTGGTTAACAGAAATAGAATGCAGAATATATATGTAGTTTTTAAATTCTGGGATCCATGCTGAAAAAGGGAAAAATAAGTGAAATTAATTTTTAAAATATATTTTACTTAACCCAGTATACCCAACTGTTATCACATCCATGTACAATCAATGTAAAATTATTCAGGTCAGTTCAGTTGCTCAGTCGTGTCCAACTCTTTGCAACCCCATGGACTACAACATGCCAGGCCTCCCTGTCCATCACCAGTTCCCAGAGTTTACCCAATCTCATGTCCATTGAGTCAGTGATTGACATCCTACTATCTCATCCTCTGTTTTCCACTTCTCCTCCCGCCTTCAATCTTTCCCAGCATCAGGGTCCTTTCAAATGAGTCAAATTATTAATTAGGTGTTTAAAATGGTTTTTCTTAAAGTAAGCCTTTGAAATACTAAGCAAAAAAGCTACAAACCCTAATGCATGTAGCATTTTTATAAAGTCCTTCTATTAGAATATCAGGGATTTGGGCTAGATTTCTAGCTATGGCCTATTAAGGATCTATGAAACCACTCCTTAAGAAATGACTGTAAACTATGAAGCACAACAAGTTGACAGAAACAACCTTTGAAGCACCCTGGAAATTAACCAAAAGCGTCCAGCATCCAGAATGCATCTATACTTGAAAAAACTATTGGACTCTGAGTAATAATAATGGGACTCTGGTGTTTTGCCTTGGGCATGTTCATGTGTCACATATACTCTTCTCCACTTCTGTACACATACACATGTGCATGCATTTGCACACAAGCACACACACAGAGATCGGTCAATACACATGTTGGGCAGGCTATGCCATGGTTGGCTTGTTCACTTAATATGAAGAGGTGTACAATGACCATGTCCAGGAACACTGTTGGTAGAAGTGGTACTCTCAGTGGAGTTGAGCCGGTGGGGAGGGCCAGCAGTTCTCCTAATCTGAGATTGTGATAAGCATATTTCAGTCTGAGACTATGCACATATGCAGCATGCAGTGGACGCTTGAGAGAGCTCAAACCAGTTCTGTTCATTAAACCTGAAGAGGTGCACAGAGGAAATGCAAAAGGCCCAGTGGAAAATGAAAGCTTTGGCAAAGTTGAAAATGGCATCAGCTTTGACTGTGCTCTCTTTCCCACACACAGATCCATTGACAGAAGATAGAACCCTTATAGGTTTGAGGTGGTTGAGGACAACCTCTGTTCAGTTTTTGACTGACCACAAAGGAACACAGAATTCACCCTTAGGAAACCAAGCTTAAAAAAAGAATATAGCAAAAATACTAATTAGAGAAATCAGCAGCCATACATCATTGGGGAACGTATCTCTCAGATTTAGCCTGGGCAGATAACTAAATTTAAAAAAATCAGTAATAGTTACTTTCAGGGGAAAAAATCAGAATCCAGAGTTGTTATATTTCCCAAAATGTCCAGATTTTAGCAAAAAAAATATGAAATATGCAAAGAAACAATCAGTCAACATAAACTATCTCTGAAAATCTCAGGATATTGTAATTAACAGACAAGACTTCAAAGACTTTTGAATATGATCAAAGAAGAAAAGGAAACCACGAATAAAGACTTCGTGGAAAGCATGACAAAAATGAACGAACTAGAGATTTTCAAGAAGGAAATTAAAATATAACAAAAACCAAACTGAAATAATTAAAATGAAAAATCCACTAGAGGGACTTGACAGCAGATTTAAGATGGTAATGAAAACAATCAGTTAACTTGAAGATTGAGCTAAAGAAATTGTCTAATCTGAAGAAGAGAGAAAAAAGTATTTAAGAAAAATGAATAGAGCCTCAGGGACATGAAAGGTAACATCAGTCAGTCGGTAAGTTCAGTCACTCAGTCTTGTCTGACTCTTTGCAACCCCATGAACTGCAGCATGCCAGGCCTCCCTGTCCATCACCAACACCCGGAGTCCACCCAAACCCATGTCTATTGAGTCGGTGATGTCATCCAGCCATCTCATCTTCTGTCGTACCCTCCTCCTCCTGCCCTCAATCTTTCCCAGCATCCAGGTCTTTTCCAGTGAGTCAGCTCTTCACATCAGGTGGCCAAAGTATTGGAGTTTCAGCTTCAACATCAGTTCTTCCAATGAACACCCAGGACTGATCTCCATTATGGTGGACTGGTTGGATCACCTTGCAGTCCAAGGGACTCTCAAGAGTCTTCTCCAGCACCACAGTTCGAAAGCATCAATTCTTCAGTGCTCAATCTTCTTTATGGTCCAACCATCACATCCATATATGACCACTGGAAAAACCATAGGCTTTGACTATACAGACCTTTGTTGGCAAAGTAATGGCTCTGCTTTTTAATATGCGTCTAGATTGGTCATAACTTTCCTTCCAAGGAGTAAGCATCTTTTATTTTCATGGCTGCAATCACCATCTGCAGTGATTTTGGAGCCCAGAAAAATAAAGTCAGCCACTGTTTCCTGTTTCCCCATCTATCTTCCATGAAGTGATGGGACTGGATGCCATGATCTTAGTTTTCTGAATGTTGAGCTTTAAGCCAACTTTTTCACTCTCCTCTTTAACTTTCATCAAGAGGCTCTTTAGTTCACTTTCTGCTATACGGGTGGTATCATTTGCATATCTGAGGTTATTGATATTTCTCCCAGCAATCTTGATTCCAGCTTGTGCTTCCTCCAGCACAACGATTCTCATGATGTACTCTGCATAGAAGTTAAATAAGCAGGGTGACAGTATACAGCCTTTACATACTCCTTTTCCTACTTGGACCAGTCTGTTGTTCCATGTCCAGTTCTAACTGTTGCTTCCTGACCTGCATACAGGTTTCTCAAGAGGCAGGTCAGGTGGTCTGGTATTCCCATCTCTTTCAGAATTTTCCACAGTTTATTGTGATCCTCACAGTCAAAGGCTTTGGCATAGTCAATAAAGCAGAAATAGATGTTTTTCTGGTACTCTCTTGCTTTTTTGATGATCCATTGGATGTTGGCAATTTGATCTCTGGTTCCTCTGACTTTTCTAAAACCAGCTTGAACATCTGGAAGTTCATGGTTCATGTATTGCTGAAGCCTGGCTTGGAGAATTTTGAGCATTACTTAACTAGCATGTGAGATGAGTACAATTGTGTGGTAGTTTGAGCATTCTTGGCATTGCTTTTCTTTGGGATTGGAATGAAAACTGACCTTTTCCAGTCCTGTGGCCACTGCTGAGTTTTCCATATTTGCTGAAATATTGAGTGCAGCACTTTCACAGCATCATCTTTCAGGATTTGAAATAGCTCAACTGGAATTCCGTCACCTCCACCAGCTTTGCTCGTAGTGATGCTTCCTAAGGCCCACTTGACTTCACATTCCAGGATATCTGGCTCTAGGTGAGTAGTCACACCATCGTGATGATCTGGGTCATGAAGATCTTTTTTGTACAGTTCTGTGTATTCTTGCCACCTCTTCTTAATATCTTCTGCTTCTGTTAGGTCCATACCATTTCTGTCCTTTATTGAGCCCATCTTTGCATGAAATGTTCCCTTGGTATCTCTAATTTTCTTGAAGCAATCTCTAGTCTTTTCCATTCTATTGTTTTGATCTATTTCTTTGCATTGATTGCTGAGGACGGCTTTCTTATCTCCTTGCTATTCTTTGGAACTTTGCATTTAAATGGGTATATCTTTCCTTTTCTCCTTTTCTTTTCGCTTCTCTTCTTTTCAAAGCTATTTTTAAGGTCTCCCCAGACAGCCATTTTACTTTTTTGCATTTCTTTTTCTTGGGGATGGTCTTGGTTTCTGTCTCTTGTACAATGTCACGAATCTCCATCCATAGTTCATCAGGCCTTCTGTCTATCACATCTAGTCCTTTAAATCTACTTCTCACTTCCACTGTATAGTCATAAAAGATCTGATTTGGGTCATACCTGAATGGTCTAGTGGTTTTCTCCACTTTCTTCAATTTTAGTCTGAATTTGGCAATAAGCAGTTCATGATTGGAGCCACAGTCAGCTCCCAGTCTTGTTTTTGCTTACTGTATAGAGCTTCTCCATCTTTGGCTGCAAAGAATGTAATCAATCTGATTTTGGTGTTGACCATCTGGTGATGTCCGTGTTTTTTTGGTTTTTTTTATTTTTTTGTATTCTTGATGTTACCCTGTTACTTCCATTTTGCCCTGAAAAGGTCCAGGTTAACATCAAGAATACAAATAATAATAATAATAATAATACCAACATATATGTAATATGAATACCAAAAGGAAGATGGAAAAGAAAGGAGCAGCAGAACATCCTTAACAAAAATATTTACAAATTTAACACAAGGACTATGTTCAGAAATAAAAAGGCCATAAAAGACATACATGCTCCATTGTGGATGAACAGGGGCACAGGGACATTATGAAAGCATTGTGAAAGAAGTCAGATGCAGAAAGACCACATATTATGTGATTCCATTTATAGAAAATATCCAGAATAAGCAAATCTATTGACAGAAATTGTAATAGTAGCTGTCAAGTGCTCTGGGGAGGTTGAATTGGAAATTAATTCTTAATGGATTTAAGGATTATTTGTAATATGGTAAAAATGTTTAAAAGTGGATGGTGGTCATGGCTTCACAACTCTACATATGTACCCCAAATCATTGTATTTCACATTTGAAATGGTTCATTGTATATAATTTATATCTAAATAAAGCAGTTTAAAAAGAAATAGTAAACAAACAACAAAAAACAAAAAAAACAATCAGTAATATTGGCTCTCTGAATATTATGTTTTCAAAATGATAGATAACCTAGGATTGGTACATTTACAGTTATGAATGTTATTAATTAATAAACATAACTATAAATTGTTTTGTAATTTACATGGGGATTTCACGTGTTATAGTTTATTAGAATCATCTGCCAGCATTCTGGGGGAAGGTGTTTGGCCTTTACTATGCAAAACGAGAAGAGTTAGCTGATTTCTCCAATTCCATATAGTAAGTGAAAAACTCAGACTTTCTGACTACAAGTTCACTGCCATTCCTTCTCTATCACCCCCACTCTCTGTGGTAGCAACCCAATTGTAATTGTTAATGGATTGTATTACTCCCTTTAGATAAATATGGAAACGTAAATATTAGAAGAGGGGATCACAAAGGTGAAAATCACAGCTCAGTCTGTGCTATGTTCTTACTGAGCATTTGTTGGTAGGGAGGCTAAGGAAGTCTAATAAATTTGCAGCTTGTGACCTGGAATGGCACAGGAATCTGTATCAAACTGATCACACATTGACCCAGCAACACCACTCTTCTAGCCCTCTTTCATGTGGGTGTCTAGTAAAGGCAAAATGTAGTAGGCAACAGAAATTGTGTTGATTTATACCCAGTAACATGTTTGCAGAAAGAAAGTGAAGTCTCTCAGTCATGTCCAACTCTTTGTGACCCCATGGACTGTAGCTTGCCAGGCTCCTCCACCCAAGGGATTTTCTAAGCAAGAATACTGGAGTGGGTTGCCATTTCCTTCTCAAGGGGATCTTCCTCATCCAGGGATCGAACCCGGGTCTCCCGCAGTGCAGGCAGACTCTTTACTGTCTGAGCCACCAGGGAAGCCCCCATGTTTGTAGAACAGCCATGTTTTTATAGTTTTACTGGTTTCACTCTTGGCATTGTAGGATCCTTCCACTTAGATCTAAATTGCTCTTTTCCTGGACATCTTATATCATCTTGGTCCATGAAGCATATTCCCTTTGTTACATAGGTAATACCTTGCAGGTGCTCTATAGGGTCTAGAAGCCACTTTGTCTCTTTCTAAGCTGCAAACTAAAATCTTGCCTAAATTTCTCACCTGTTTCTAGCACCTTCCTCTGAATCTTATTTCAAAGAATCTGTGACCCTCATAACAAACTGGTTAAGAGTACAGGCTCTAGAGCTGGACATTTTGGATTTGAATTCTAGCTCCATTAGCTGTGTGATCTTGGTGAAATTACTTAACCTTTCAGTGCTTCTGTTTTTTTAATCTGTAAATGAGGAAAGCATATCTTATGAAATTTTTGAGGATTAAGTGCAATCATTAATATAAATTGCTTAAAGTAGTGCCTGTATCATCTTTTTAGTCCTTTTACTTCTGATGATAATAATAATGATAATGAGGAGGAGGAGGGGGAGAAAGAAAAGAATGACTAAGCAAGCTGACAACTTGAACTTACACTAGGGGCTTGCTTCTGGTACTTGTTTTTTTTTATTTCAATCATTATTATTTTCATGTGCTAACAATAATAGCCCTGTGAGGCTCATAGGATTAATGATATGTATTTTCCACACTTTACAGAAGAGAAATGATAGCATGCTACTTTGTTATAAAGCTGGGTCTGGAACATACATTTTAGGATTCTCTCATAGGGCTCTTTCTATTATAATATAGCCTGCTGCCTTTGAAATGGTTAGCATTTGCCCAAAGGAGAAAAATATTGGTGCAAACCTCAGCAATTATTATTAACCCCTGTATCCACCTCTACAATCAAGTCACTAAAGCATCTACATGTTTGTAGCATATGTTATGTTAATTTGAGTAGCTCCTTATACACATAATACTTAACATAATTGAAAATGAAGTTCAAGTAGTGAGCAGTGAAAATGTTTCTGTTCCCAATTGTTTTACATGAAACTTGAGAGAGTTACTGATAAAGTGCAATTTCAATGAACTAATGCATAGCAATAGAAAGCTATGATTAATATTTGCTATTGGCAAACTATGAGAAAAATTGATGTCTCTGGTTGTTTAATATCATATTTAAAGCCTATTACTTTTTAAAATACTGTATTAAATTTGATGCTACATTTTGGATAAGTGTGTTAATGCTAAAATTACCATGAAGTTTATAGAACCCCAGTGGATTTCATTGTAAGAGAAATGAATTGAATATGATTGTTTACTTGGGGAAATAAGCAGCTATTGTTCTTCTCCTAAGAGTAAAAAGGCTTTTATACATTGTTACCTTCAATTTTTTTTGAAGATTTTTCCCTGTATTAAGTGTTTAGCTGATTTACATAATCTACTACAAAGGATACTGAGAAGTTATAAGAGAAAGACAATTTGAAATTACTTCAGGTAGCTGTTGGAGTTCCAGAAGAGATGGTGTGCTGGAGATAGATGTCAGTACAACTCAGAGATGTATTATTATTTTCAAATTACCAAGGTATAGAAGTATGCTAAGTAGTTATACACAATTAAAAAAAATCCTGCTCATCAAATGTGAGATATGAACCAGAGATTCTGGGCCCTCGTTTGGGCATGAAGTAAGTTGTTGCCATTTATCTAATGAGATATGAAATACTCAATAAATCTTTAAAGTTGTGATATATATTGTTCCAGTTCCCAAGAACTTTGACCATATGTATGTGTGTGTGAGTTTTGGAGTCCAAATTTCCTAAGTAGCAATGGAAAGTATAAAATGAGAGTAAGTGTCCAAAATAATTGGTCTAAAATTCTTGATATTTTCTTTTAAAATCATTTTCCAGGTTAGAGTGTTTTTGTGGAGCCTGGAGCAACACCAACTTTTCCATTTTCTCTCCCTGCTTGTCTCATGTGATCTAGCATCTGTATCTATAAAAATGTTTAGAGTTTTTATCCAAAAATAATGAGAACAAATAAACACAAGAAGCTGGGGGAGGGGGAGAACCAGAGCCTATACAGAAAGAGATGTGAGATTAATTAATCATCACTATTTAGTTGTGGAATTAAATGACTTTCATTTTTCTCTTTAAAAATGGCCTAAAGAGCCTGCCAGGGTGCTATGAGGAAATCCACTGCAGCTGTTCTCACAACTGAGTCAAATCAGTTTTGGGGGAATATTTTTCCAGAAAGGACTTTTCATACTCCCATTTTAAGATTTTGAAAGCACTAATAAAACAGTTAGGTTAAACAAGCTCATGTAAACCAAAACAAGTAGACAGAATTTAATTTCAACTCTTGAGTGCTATCTCTGATATAACAGAATATCTATGTACCACAGAAACAGTGTACTTCTACAGGTATCATTTCCTGGATAAGAAGATCCATATGAAGTATGTAAAATTCTCAGCCTGTCTACTGAAAAATGATGATTTACTTCTCTTTTTATTTACTAGAATGTTATGACAATATCCATGAAACCCCATAATACTTGGCCAGTTTTGTAACAAAAGCCATATGATATCATACACACATTGATAGTTTTTTTAAATGATATAATTCCATCAAACTAGAATTTATTTGTTATATAAGTAAATGAAGTCAATCAAACAGTTGGAGTGTAATTAGATACTAACAAATTGTTTTCAGAAAGACTCTTACTTTTATCAAGTTTGTCATATTTTTCTAAAACATCTAAAGCAACTGATTTCTGTCTAACCACTGATCTGCTTTCTTCTTAGTATAATGTTCCTTCATCTAAAAAGGGGAAAAATAAAAAGGGCAAACAGCAAACTATGAAAGATAGTTTCAGCAAATATAAAGGCTTAATTTATTTGCTTTATTGTACCAATATAGTTTAATTTTTAAAAATCTCACTAAAGTCCCCAGTCAATAAAGATACAAAAACCATAAGTAATTCACAAGAGAGAAAACAGAACTAGAAAACACACGCAGAGAAAATATCCAGCATCACTAATAATCAAGGAAATGCAAATTAAAGGAAGAAGATCCTTTCATTTACTTATTTCAAATAAACATTAAAAGGAAATACTCAAAGTTGATCAGTGTGCAGCCAAATAAGAGTGTTCCCATACATTGCTGACAGCAGTGTAAATCATTACAGTCCTCCAAAGCCACAAAAATGTTCAAACCTTTTGGCTCATTAATTCAACTTCTTAGAATCTACCTTAAGTAAATAATAAAAAATATTGAAGATGTTCAGTTATTTTTATATGGCTCCAGTTATAATACTTGTAAATAGAGAAGAATATAAATACCTAATAATAGGGGAATGGGTGTGTAAATTATGATACATCCATACTATACTACCGTTAAAAATAATTGTTATACAGATTCTACAGAAACATGCAAAAAACATCTACAAAGAAGTAAACAACATGAAAAAAATATATGTGTACATTAGGACTATAACGAAATGGGCCAGAGTGACAGCAGTAACTCTTACTGGCTGGTAAGATTATAGGGGAGCTTTCTCCCTCAAGCAATTATGCTACTTTTTTTTTCTCTCTCTCTTTTATTTATTTATTTTTTCTTTACATTATCATGTTGGTTTTGCCACACATTGACATGAATCTGCCATGGGTATACATGTGTTCCCCTTCCAGAACCCTCCTCCTACCTCCCTCCCGATTCCATCCCTCTGGATCATCCCGGTGCACCAGCCCCGAGTACCCTGTATCATGCATCAAACCTGGGCTGGCGACTGATTTCACATATGATAATTTACATGTTTAAATGCCGTTCTCCCATATCATCCCACCCTCGCCCTCTCCCATAGAGTCCAAAAGACTCTTCTATACATCTGTGTCTCTTTTGCTGTCTTGCATGCAGGGTTATCGTTACCATCTTTCTAAATTCCATATATATGCGTTAGTATACTGTATTGTTGTTTCTCCTTCTGGCTTACTTCACTCTGGATAATAGGCTCCAGTTTCGTCCACCTCAGTAGAACTGATTCAAATGTATTCTTTTTAATGGCTGGGTAATATTCCATTGTGTATATGTACCACAGCTTTCTTATCCATTCATCTGCTGATGGACATCTAGGTTGCTTCCATGTCCTGGCTATTGTAAACAGTGTGGTGATGAACACTGAGGTACGTGTGTCTCTTTCAATTCTGGTTTCCTCGGTGAGTCTGCCCAGCAGTGGGATTGCTGGGTCATATGGCAGTTCTATTTCCAGTTTTTTAAGCAATCTCCACACTGTTCTCCATAGTGGCTGTACTAGTTTGCATTCCCACCAACAGTGTAAGAAGGTTCCCTTTTCTCCACATCCTCTCCAGCATTTATTGCTTGTAGACTTTTGGATGGCAGCCATTCTGACTGGTGTGAAATGGTACCTCATTGTGGTTTTGATTGGCATTTCTCTGATAGTGAGTGATGTTGAGCATCTTTTCATGTGTTTGTTAGCCATTTGTATGTCTTCTTTGGAGAAATATCTGTTTAGTTCTTTGGCCCAGTTTTTGACTGGGTCGTTTATTTTTCTGGAATGGAGCTGCAGGAGTTGCTTGTATATTTTTGAGATTAATTGTTTGTCCATTGCTTTATTTGCTATTATTTTCTTTTAAATCTATTCCCATCCCCCATGACAGTTCAGTACTTAAGTGTTTGCTTAAGAAAAGACAAAGAAAGGTGAGAGAAGAATCAGCCAAGAGTTCACATTCACTTCCTAAGTCCAATGTTTTCTGAATCAGTCAATCTACATTAAAATAAAAGGTCCTTATTAAAGACAAATTATTGTAGTAATTCCAAAGAGTACTATCCCTCTTTGCTAGGTGTTCCCCAGGTACGTGGTACTCTCATTTCCTCTTGTCTGGTGTGCTAAGAAGGCCTGTTTTCCTTGGGTAATGTGCTTTGTTTTTTCTCTAGGACGGACTGAGCCTTTTTAGTGAAAGCCCAGATATGTGACAGTTCCTGTGACCTTCAGATAAACAAGAGGCTCCAAGAGAGGGGAGGGTTGTATACCTTAGGCCACTCTTCCCGGTATTCTTCTGAAAGACAAAGTGGAACAGTGATGGAGTGTGGTCTCTGGAGACATTGTATGAATTGAAATCTCAGCTGTACTGCTAGTTACTAGCTGTGTGATCTTGAGCAAGTCACCTAACTGCTCTGTTCCTTGACTTTCTTTATAGAATGGCTATAAAAATAGTACCTACCTCATAGGGTGTTGTAAGAATGAAAAGATTTAATATGTGGAAAGCATTTAGGACAGTGACTGGGAGGCGTGATACCTGCTGTGAGGTAGTTACTGCTGTGGCTGCTGCTGCTTTCGTTATGGTTGTGATAATCCTACCATTGCAAGGCCAGTAATTTCCCTACACCAAGTTGTCTCTCCCTAGCCTTATGGTGACTAAAGAAATAAACATAGAACCTCCTTGGGTCTCCTCTGAAGTCACCTTGGAGTTTATCTTGTTAGCAAGTAGAAAGTGGAAAACACAAGGGTAAACCACAGGTGGTGACATTTGAATTTATACTACGTGATCTATCAAAATGAATCTTCTGCAGTAGGAAAGATAATTGACTTCTTTTTTTATTTTAGTCTGTTACATAGGCGCATGTGTTTTACTTACACAGTTGCTTTTTTTAAAGTTTATTATTCATCAAAATAATCGAGAAATTAAAAATTATTTTGGAGTGAATTTCATCATAGGTACATTTGGTTTTTCTATGAGTTGACAATATCATCATCATGTCTAAATGCCATTGGTTTGTCAGTGGCCCTCCAGGATGCCATGTTGAGCACTGAATGAAAAAGTCAATTAAGCAAAGATGAGCCTTTTCTTTACCATGGCATATTTACAACAGCACCTTTTCAGATGTATTGTGTTTTCAAACTTTCTTACATTTAAAATATTAATCTTTTTCTTAATGTTTTATCACTTTTTATTTTCAAAAGGTAAACTAGTTGTGAGTAATATCAAGCTCTATCTCTCAAGACCTGGGTAAATCTCTATTATATACTTTCACAGCTCTAGGCACACAGTTATATATGCCTCTGTATCATGTGTCTAAAGAGAACTGTAATGTATTTTCTGCCATCTGGGTCCACTGATGTAAATTTTAAGATAAGAAATTGTGGTTGAGGATCAGAGAGCAGGGAGGGATTATTTTCTCTCTCTCTCTCTCTCTTTTTTTTTTTTTACCAATTTGTAGTGTAAGATTGTTTCCAGGGGATACTCAATGATTATAGCTGTGAATAGCTGTGATGAGAACTTTAAGAATGGTTCAAAATGGATATAGGCATCTCCAGTCTCTCTCCTCATCTCATTTTCATGTTGCAAATACATGTTATGAGGGAAAGAAGAATGTCTAAATTTCCATACATAAAAATAGAGGAGATTTTAATATATAAATCACCAAAACACAATGTTAGGCATTAAAAGTGAAATGGTTTTCATTTTTAAATTTAAATTGAGAGGTTTGAGTGGTGTAAATTTATAACCAACTGCACTTAACAGGGAGCATTACTTTGACCATATCTCTGCTATGTTAATCCCAGGCAGAGTGAACCAAAGACTTCACTGAAACAGCAAGTAAGAGTTGGGAAGTGTGTTTAGAAAGTAGAATAATACTTATTTATCTCCATATTATGATATTTTATTAAACATTCTATTATTTTAATTATAAGATTCTTGTTTGATATTTTTCCATTATCGATGACCTTATGTGGAAAATAGCTCTCCACCCCTGCTCAGTAAACTTTCAGTCTTTAAAGAACAAACAACTGTATGTGTTGGTTAAAATGAAGTGAAATAAATGTTATTGATGTCTCCTTTTCTGGGTGAAAGTCCAATCTTTAGCTGCAATGATGCATCTCAGAAGTCTGTTATTGGTACATTTCTCACTGTGTGCTGTTTGTAGCTAAATTAAGGGACTTCCTGGTGTCTCAGACAGTAAGCAATCTGCCTGTAAAGCAGGAGACCCAGGATTGATCAGGAAGATCCCCTGGAGAAGGGAATGGCAACCCACTTCAGTATTCTTGCCTAGAGAATTCCACGGGCAGAGGAACCTGGCAGACTACAGTCCATGGAGCAGCAAAGATTCAGACATGACTGAGCAACTAACATTTTCACTTTCACTTTCAAGACCTAAAATCCAGACAGCTGTCTACCTTCTGAAGAACATGCTATGGGAACCTGAAAAGGAAGAGATTAAAATTGGCCTTAGATGCTCACTGGAATTTCAGTGGTTGTAATGATGGTGGTGGTGGTGAACAAATAAGCAGTCCTTTCCCAATATCTTATCTTTGATGCTTACATAGTACTTTGTTTTGTTTTTAGTGAGTTATTCCATTCTACTTTGTAGTAGAGTTGTTTGTTATCACCTATATTACAACTGTGAGTTCCTTGGGTGCAGAGACTATCATATATTCATTTCTACATTTTCTCTAGCCCCTTCTGTAAGTCTCGACGTTGGTTTATTCAATTCATTTAGCAGATATTGATCAAATATGTACTATATGCAAGGCACTGTGCTCATTTTAGGAATATAGAAATGAATAGAACACATAAAAGTATCCATTTTCATGGAGGTTACATTTTCGATAGGAGAGACAGGTGGCAGACAATAAACAAATACAATATACAGTATACCATTTAGTGACAAATGCTATGAAAGACAGGAAGGAGGATGAGAAATGACATTTTTAGTGGTTTACAGTGAGAGGTTGCAAAGGCCCTGAGGTGGAATTGTGCCTGGTATTTTCGGAAACAGCAAGGAGGCTAATATTGGGTTGGCCAAAAACTTCATTTGGGTTTTTCCATAACACCTTATGAAAACCCAAACAAGATTTATGGCCAACCCAGTACATCTGGAGTGGATGACATAGGAAGAAATATCAGAGGATGAGTTTGGAGAGGTTAGGGTGGGGAGAGGTGGACATTGTAGGGTTCACCTAGGTCATTGTAAGAATTTCAGCTTTTATTTTAAAAAACATGACTCAGCAACTAAACTGAACTGAAGGTGTCAATAATGCTTTTGAGCCAAAAAGAGATGGTATGACTTAGATTTAAAAGCTTCGTTTTGGCTAGAGTGTAGGGGAATGTGCTATAAGGGAGTGATTGTGTAAGGCAGGGGATCAATTAGGAGGCTTTGGCAATAATTCTGGTGTGGTAGTGGGGAAGAAGAAGATGCCTTTGGATTCTGGATATATTTCAAAGGTAGTACCAGCAGGATGAACTGATGGATTGTATGTGGGATGTGAAAGATGGGAATCAAGCATGACTTCAGAGTCTGTGGCTTGAACAAACAGAATAATGAAGTTGCCTTTTACCAAGAAAGAGAAGACTATGAAAGTAAGTGTAGGGAAGGGGTAGGAATTGGGAGCTCAGTTTTGAACACAATACAGTTGAGATAACTTTCAGATATCTAAGTAGATACATTGAGAAAGCTGTTGGATACTCAAGTCTGTGGCACGGGAGGGACCTAGGCTCGAGCTGTGAATTGAGGATTTTAGATTCAGTATGTAAGATAGCATGAACTTAGATTGTTGCTGAATCACCAGTAATATATTCATTTAACTGCTTTCTCTCCAAGGATGCTCAGCTCTGATAGCAATTCAAGCAAACACTTATAGAATTTGTAGGTTCAGGAGTTAAGTAGTTTTTACTATGTATGTGCCTAGAGTAGTGCTAAGTGGTATGGGGTATATAAAGATGCGTAAGACTCAGAGTCTGCCTTCAAGGACATTAATATGTGGCTAGGGAAATAAGGCCTCAACTAGTGAAACTGTTCATGCTATAGTCAATCTATAAACTTTACAGAGTGATTTCAATGTTCTTTTTGCTATGCATGTGATAGAAACTCCCCAAAGTGAGATACTGTACATGACAAAGGAGCCACCATCCAGATGTCAGTAGATTTCTTTGAAAATGCATATGGTGAAGAGCTGAAGAAAAATTAGGGAGTCATTTTCACTGCAAAATTAAATCATGGCCTTGTTCTGTTTCAAGCTCAGTTTCTTTAACATTGTATGAAAGGACCAAGTTGCAAAGTTGCAACAGTGCAGGAAAATGATGATGAAATAATATATAGAATGAAAATAAACACATGTTTACAGGACTTAAAACTTTTCAGAAGACTTTGACATCTCAGATGGCACTTGAGCTTCTCAAACTGCTCTGTGCTCAGTAAGGGGGATAATGCCTCTACTGGTCTTAAGAGCCTTATGACTCCCAGCTCAGCGTTCTGTGGGGAAGGGGATTTCTTTCAACGATTTATCATGAAGTTTTAAATTTCTATTTCTAAACCCGATTTAGATACTGCTGTTTCTACACCAGTATACTCAACTAGAAGTGCTGTTTATATCCTCTCGGTACTATGAAGAACAAAAATTTACCACCACCTAACTCATTAAAAATGCTCTGCAAGCCCGAG
>ML664659.1:3261516-3275083 GCA_007570785.1 Antilocapra americana | reverse complement strand
CAATTCTTTGCTAATAGGATGAATGACCCTTAGGCAAGCTTATTTTATATGATTTTTGGCAGGTCTAATAGCTGGGGTACATTTCCTTGAGGCACACAGGCTAGCAATTGTTCCCAAGCAGCTTCACTTCCAAGTGAGGCATCAATTAACTAAGAAATGATTATAAAATGAATGAAAATGTATGGATATATAAATCAAAGGTAATAATTTTAGTTATGAGAATTGCCCTATGGTTTTTATAATAAGATTGGTTTTGAGTATAGCTGCTTTACTGAAAAGTGATTATGAATGAAAGTCACCCATGCATAACAAATGGTATGAGGAAGATCTGTTACAAATCCCACGGGATCATAGATTCTTAAGAACTGCATCTGACACAAACATTTCATTTCTTCCTTCTTAACCTCTCTTTTGTGGCTTCTTTCTCCTAATACGGTTTTTGTTTGTTTTCTGCTTTCTGTATTACAACCTAAACCTAAATCTTACATTATCGCCATCTGGTGGAAAGAAAGTAAAATTGCCGATCTGAATTTACCAAGATGGCATGGAAGCAAAGCTAATCTGTCATCCATCCATCCACCTATCCTCCTATCCCTCCCTCCCTCCATCCATCCATTTTTTCATTTACTCATTTATGCATTAAACATTCATTTAGTGTCAAGTGTTCCAGGTACTTTGCTAGGTGAATGAAGTTCATCTTGAAATAAATGGGCACAGATGACTATTATTTTCCTCCTCATTGCCCCTGACTAATAAACCACTTCATCCCACAGCAGAAGCTGCTCAAACAGTATTGCCACTTGTGGGTTCAAGGTGTAGACAGGAGCCCAGATTTGATAAGCACATCTTGACTCTAATTTCAAGCACTTATCAGTAGCATAAACTATTGTTGGCTTATATTGAAACAGTTTGGCTAACAGTTCCCACAAAAATCTTGAAAGAATTCAGTCTCCAAATCTGTATTTATATGGGAAATATCACAGATGGTATGTGTAATATGATGTAGCAAGGCCTGTAAAATGAAAATTTCAACCACATTTGATCACCTGTGATGAATTTTCTGCTGTAAGCATTTTATGCTTCTAGCTGTCACAAGTTTCTAGCATAAAAGTCTATAATGATTGCCCAAATTTTTAAACTATAAGAGAAAGCTAAGTTATTTAGCAGCAACTTCAACTGGTTCATGTCTTTCAGCTAGTATCATTTCTTTATGAAAAGTTAATCAATAAATGGTTACTTATGTAGCATCTAAAACTGGTATGGAATATCCATGGCATTTATGCACTGTACCCTCTACCTGTAGCACTGCAAACATCCCTAATCAAATCGTGGAACTCTTTCCTGCTGAGCCAAACTGTGGCCTCATATCCTTATCTACACAGTATTCTGTGCAAACATTGTCAATCAATTAGAGTTGGCAAGAGAGGTGAAACCTATTTCCTATCTGTGGTCTGCTTATCTGTGCCAAGTTCTGCCAAGTTAAACTCTGAAGAAACAGATGAACGAGAAGCAATCTTTCCCCTCAAAGAATTCAGAGGACATTTAGGAAGGCAGATATAAACCAGTTACAGTACTGCTATATGAATAATGTTACGAAAGTGGTATATGTAAAGTACTTTGAGAGTCTAGAAGCTAGAACCACGTACTCTGCTTGTGGAATGATAACAATGATTATAAGTGAAACATCTAACATTTATTAAGCACCAGGCACTGAGTAAGGTACTTTCAATTGGTTGTGTTATTTAATCTTCCTAATATGCTATGAGCTTGGGATCATTATTACCCCTATTTTACAGATGAGTAAAGTGAGAAACAGAGATGCTAAATAACTTGCCCAGTACTACAGAGATAGCAAGTAATAGGACTGGGATATTGGAACCCAGGAAGTCTGACATTAGGTCCCATTGCTGTCACTATATGCAGCCATAGCTCCAAATTTAGATCTCAAATTCAAGGAAATGGTGTCACTGTGTGTGTGTGTGTGTGTGTGTGTGTGTGTAATCATCTAGAAATAGGCAGTTCCTGAAGTAGCAAGAGTAGAAAAGATCATCCAGTGAGAAGATGTGCTGTCAGAAATAAAGAATGCCAAATATAATACCCTGAGAGACCTGTGAATTTAAAATAATGGATAGGAGATAAAGGCTGGTCTTGAGATGTCAGAGAAGAATCAAAGGGAAGGGGAGAGGCTTTCTAGTGGGAAGAAATAACTAAACAAAGACTTCAGAATCAAAAACTGGAATGAAAATTGAGAAAAAGCAAAAAAAAAAGGCCATTAGAAGGTCATTGCTGGCTTTGGACCAGA
The DNA here is from genome assembly GCA_007570785.1 of Antilocapra americana. Lineage (NCBI taxonomy): Eukaryota > Metazoa > Chordata > Mammalia > Artiodactyla > Antilocapridae > Antilocapra > Antilocapra americana. The sequence goes on along the minus strand of ML664659.1, from coordinate 3,272,781 downwards.
GATTCCGTACCTTAATTGGACATTAAAATTACCTGGGGTTTTACAAATCCCAGTGCCAACATTGCTCCTCAGACCAATTAAATCCAAATTTTTAGTGGTGGGACCCAGGCATTAAAAACAAATTCCCTGAGAAGATTCCATTGTGCAGTGTGCATTCAAGATGATAAACAGTTCCAATAATCTTAGAGAATGACATCAAATCACAAGGACTTGAAGAGTGAGTACAAATGAATGTAGTGACTGGAATAAGACTCTATTGGAGAATATTTCAGAATCTCAGGTAGAAGGAAAGGCTTTGAAAGTGTTCAGTGCTTCCCCTCAGACAGGAGATAAATTCCAAAATGGAGTGGCAAGCATTTAATTTCATGTCTTAGATGAAGGAGAGAGAAGGCTGTCTGCTGAAAGTGAGCATCAAGTCAAGAGCTTTATATGAGCAACAAGAGAGGTTTTCAACCTGGCCATGATGGAGTGTACATACATATCTTCAGCTCAGGTGAGGCAGGACTGAAGATGGAGATGCAGAAATATTAATAACAATTAATATTATTGACCATTACATGCCAAGTGGGCTTCCCTGGTGGCTCAGATGGTAAAGAATCCACCTACCAATGTAGGAGACCCAGGTTCGATCCCTGGGTAGGGAAGATCCGCTGGAGAAGGGAATGACAACCCACTCTAGTATTCTTGCCTGGGAAATCTCATGGACAGAGGAGCTTGGTGGGCTGCTCAAGAGGTTGCAGAGTGGGGTTGCCAAAGAGTTGGACACAACTGAGCGACTAAACGACAACGTGTCAAATAATCTGCTGAGTGGGTTCACATATCACTTTTCTTTAGTCCTTCTCATAAGGAGTCCTTATCTCCTGTGATGTGGAGATAAGCATCATGACCCCCATTTTACAGAAGTACTTAGCTTGAGTAAATAGCAGAGCTAAAATATAAATTCATGATGGATTAAAGCCTATGTTCTCCCATCTACACTATTAGATGCAGCTCTAGTACATGATGTCCACACTGTACTCCATGCTTTAAATATTTGTTCTCATTTGCAAAAATGGTTTCCAAGTAGTATTGAGTGCCAAACTGAAGTTGGAAATTCTTTATTTGGGAGAACACCACTCTGTAATATATTTGAGGGAAATAGGATATTTACTTTATATGTTATAATTTCTTCTTCTAATGAAAAGGGAACTCCAGACACTCCTCCATATTGTTAGCAGTGATCTCTGTAAACACAAATCAGATCATACCGTTCTGAAAATCCATCAGCATCTCCCAATGCCCAGAGTAATGGCTCTTCACAGTAGAAGAAAGAGGGGCAGAGGACTACTAAATGCTTTGAGAATCTGATCAAAGCTCTGAATATGTATTTAGAAAAAAATGCACGTAAATACAATATCAGCCATGTATTTCAAGGGTTTCAGGAAGCTTGAAGTCCTTCTGTATCTGTGGACCATGGGTTAAGATTCTCTGCTAAGGGAATTTAGTCTCCCCCTAGCTAATGCAGCGTAGATCTTACACAACTTAGTACTAAAAGTAGAAGCTACAAGGAAAAGCTTTCGAAGGTGGAAGGCTCAGCCCCTGAATTTCACCTTCCCTTGGCACTGAGTCACCTTGATTTACTGTGTTCATCATCAACTGGGAAGTTTTCTACCTAGTGCTAAATCCACAGATGTTCTGCATTTTGTTTCTGACAAGGGAGATGATATTTCCTTATATAGACATTTACATAACACACTTCTACATACAAATGATTTCAAGTTAGGCTGATGTGTACAAAAATACATATTGTACACGTAAGTTTGGAACCTGACTTCAGAGAAGGGAAGGGAGCCAAATAGTTGAAAAAATGGAGGGAAGCTATTTACAGTGATGCACTATAGAAATTGCACCTTCATGCGTCCTTCAGAAGTCCTCACTTCTGTAAAACTCCCCTTTACTCTTCAACATTAAGCTATGAGTATAGGTAGCCACATCTCTCCAGGTGGCTTGGTGGTAAAGAATCAGCCTGCCAATGCAGGAGATGAGGGTCCTATCCCTGGGTCGCAAAGATCCCCTGGAAGAGGAAATGGCAGCCCACTCCAGTATTCCTGCCCAGGAAATCTCATGGACAGAGGAGCCTGCTGGGCTACAGTCCATGGAATCGCAGAGTCAGACACAACTGAATGACTAACCACACACACACACACACACACACGCACGCACACACACACACACACACACACACATAGGTGGCCACAATCAGTGACAATTCGTCACCTCCTGGATACCAAGACATTATCAAATGGTAGACTTCACCTAGTAGGGTTATATTTCATAATAGCCCTATATAATTCTCCATGTAGATTCTTAAACTAACTTCATAAAATACTACATAGTTACAACTAATTATAGACATATTACACAGTGTGGTTTTACCTTTGACCAATCTCTCTTATCGATGGACACTCTTTATCCAGGAATAGCTAGGTCAATTTCCCATTTCAGCCTTGCAGCTTTTGAGGCTGCATGGTCTTTTGCTCTCAGTCTGAAAATATCACTTACCTCTGCACACTCATCCATTTCAACTGTCTATCCCTGAGCTCACTTTGCTTAATACTATGTTTAACCGTTTAATGCTTCTTCCTCAATCTAGACTAAAACCTACACCACAGTATGAAGAATAATTCTGGAGTTTTCTTCATAAATAACTCTTTACATGGTGGAATTATGTATTTTCCTTTGTGGATCTACATAATTTCAGAAGTGAAAGACTGGCTCCCTGGCTGAGCATCACAGAGATGACTATGCCCTGGGAAACAAAGCAACTGTCCTCTTTTTAGGTACATAATTTGGTTCCTCTATTTGAACTGCTTCAGCCACAGGACAAACTCAAAGGGGGTAAATACCCCCGGGGGTGGTGAAAACGGCAGGGGGGGAAACTTTGTTCTTTTCCTTTTTAACTCTTTAGGGCCCATTTATTATATGGTTAACTCAAAGGCCAGACATGGGTAAGTCAGACCATTTGAATGACAAACATGATAGATAACTTGGGTGAAGCAGAGAGACTACTGAAGATTGATGAAAAAGGGAGGTTGTTGAAATATAGAAGAAAGCAGTTGCTAAACCTAAAAAGTGAAGTGAAGGGGCATGAATTTGGTTCAAACCTAAAAGGGAAGCCATGGCATCTTGAAAGGTCCATAGAATTGATTGAGACAGTATCCATGTTACATGTTGATTATCTTTTATTACAAAGATTTGAACAAGATTTCAGAATTGGCATTTCAAAATGTAGTTTTATATTTATGTGAACAACAAAAGCAGTTTTAAACATCTGCAAAGGAATGACTGTGAGGTAATGCCAACATGTCCTGTCAGGAAATCATCCTGTCAGAAAATGGTTATTCTGCTTTTTTGCTCATCTGTGATACAGACTAGCTCCATATACAAATAAGTTCTATTTATTTTCATCACTTTTCTTTCTTGTTATAATTCTGAAAGGGTCTACAGGTGACAGAAGATAAATCTTGAATCCCCTTGAACCTTGGAAATACTCTCATTTGAAGCCTTTTATACTAAAAGCTGAGAATTCTGCTGTCCTGTCAGTATAAACTGGACCATATGCAGTGCTATTTTGGTGCCAGTCATTCCTGTAACATATGAAGTATTTAATTTTATTACTCTTGAGCCTTTAACTGTTTGAGCAAACGACACTTTGTGTCTTTTTATATCATGGAAGTAGTTAGAAATGAGCTCACAGGCAAAAAGATAAAAAGAAATTAATAAGGACACACCCAAATTCCTAGAATTTAAAGGTTTAAGGTAAGATTCATTTATCTACCCTCAACTAAGACATTTACAAGTTTTCACTACTAAAGTCCAATTATGTCTCCTTGGTAATGGTTCAAGTCCAGAGTTTTGAGAACACTTTAAAAAATTATCACATTGACATGCAAGTAGACTGAATGTTAACATGTCTCAAATATTGTATTGATATCAGGTGTATCAATAAATAGGGTACAAAATCACCTTCACTAATTGGAAAAAAGTTATCTATAGTGTTGAAACATAAGAGTCACAGGAAATACAAGAAGTTATTATACATTTTCTATGTATAAATACACATGTTTTATTATATTTTGTGATCATTATATGCATATAACAATTTATAGTCTTATATTTATATAATTGATATATGTAATTTAAAGAAATAATGAGGTAGATTAATTTTAATGGAATGGCTCTCTGATTTTTTTCCTATTGATTGCATTTTCTTAAACAAGACATAGTTATGTATAAAAATGGAGAGGCAAAACCAGAAGAGAAGCTATATGGAATAGCATCTAAAATCCATACATGGACATTTATGCCTCCTATTTTTCCCATAATTTCCCACTCCAAAGGCCCTAAGCTCTAAGCATGCACGGCAAGTGTTAGTGGCTGGCAAGCTACGTTCCTAAATTGTTTCCCTCACACACACCTCTTATATAGAGAACAATATAGCTGATTTCTGCTGTATCCACCCCACTTCCAGGTCTGTCAGTCAGCATGTTCTTGCCAAACCACGCTATGACTGGTGGGGTCAGTATATCTGGTCAATGGGCTATGGAATCTATCAGGTATATGGGTATTTGACTTAAAAACACAATTGGGCTGGCTATGCTATCTTTTCTGCCACCATGCTTTTGGAATTAACTTTAGAGTGTAGAACAATATTTGACAAATTATAGGTGTTTGATGAATATTATTGAACAAATGAATTTATTAAATGTGCTGCATTTAGCATTTTTCTTCTGGTAAGGTAAATTTGTTAGAGGCTCAAATTTGAATTTTGGCCACCTTGATTGCTATGTGTCTCTTTTACTTTTCATAGAAGAGTATTTGATAGTTTTAGTATATGATGTTTTGCCTGAATGGTTTCTAGTCTTTGTCATACCATAAATAAGAAGTTTAGATAAAATTGAAATGTTAGTTCAAAACCTTTTACAGTTAACAGTTAGCCTAAAATTCATTGACAAAAAGCTGTTTAAAATATATGATTTTTCTTTTTTTCCATGCCTTAGTTTGTAGAGTTGTATTTAGCTGGGGAATTGGTGTAAGTGACTTTCTGTGGATGAGGAGGGTTGTTACTCAGATCAGTTACTTTCAGTTTTATTGTACTAGACTATGGATGCAAAAGCCAATGAAGAATGGCCTCAATGTGGAAATAAAGAAACAGAAAGCTCAGAGGTGACTTTGTGTTGTTTATCAATGCCAACTGCCAGTGGTGAATGGAGAGGGAGATAACTTCAATTAAATGAGACTCCCTAGTATTTAGAATTTTAATTATGGTTCTACTGTACTAATAGGATGATCTAGAAGGTTGATTTGCAATTCTTATTTGCACATATTTAAATATTGTCAGATTGAAATGTACATTTCAAAGTAAAGTTTAGAGCCCACGTTGTTAGAATTCTGCCTTCCTAAGAATATTGTGGGGGCTGTTGTCCTGGATTTGTAATCTTATGTCCAGATTCAACTAGAGTGCCATCAGAAAGGTACCTTTCCAACACATGAAACAAACTCTAATAAGTCACTCTCTTGGTAAAACACTTGAACTTCTGCTAAAATAACGCTTAAAAAAAATAGAAGCTGTAAAAGGAACCCAATTAAGTAGTTTTTATTACTCAGGTTCTGAACCAAAGTTCAAAGCACTTAAAATTGAATCACAAGGCTGCCAAGGACCTTCAGAGAACATGCCTTCAGGCAGGACCACACTAAACCTACCCCTCTATGAGTTTTGTGAAATTTGATTCTATTTCAGTTGTATCACCAAGCTTCTGTGGTAGTGCGATGTGTTGACTTTTTTCCTCCCTGTGTAAGCACGGCGATTCTAATTATTCATGCTTTATACCCTAAGTCTCACCAGAGTTCAACTCAGTATTCATTGTTTTCCAGAGGAAGCATTCAATAAGTATTTATTGATTATTGATTTTGAATTCATCAAGGAATTTCTAGCATTTTCTAGTATTTGACAATAAGCGTTTTTTTTTACCAGGATTCCATGGAGAGAACTTTAAACCCTTTTCCTCTTGTCCTGTCCTTGAAGATTATGGAGTAAAACTAGATGTCGTTAACCAGTAACTGGACATTTTATATAGTGTGATATTTGGCACGTAGTGAGCCAGTCATTGAATAAATATTTATAAATTGAATTAAAAAGTTGCATATCTTTGTTTTGATATTTGGTGATAAATGATTCAGGATGGCATAAGAGAAAAAGAATACTGATGTAACAGTGATTTAAATTCAAATTGCTCTTTTACTTAATAGCCTAGCAGACCATCATTTCAGAGTAAATGCTTAGTAACTGTTTCCTTAATGAATGCATTGAATTGAATGAATGAAGCTTTGAACGCCCCTTCCCCTGCAGCCCTCTCAGGCAGTTCCATGTACCTTCCATCCTGCCTGAGACATGACTTTCCTCTGAGGCCACTATTTCTCAGTCACTTTCTTAGAGCTACTCGGCTACTCTTTACTTTCTCACACTCCACAAACCTCGGTTCCCACTGCAGCACTAAAACCCTTATGTTAGAAACCAACAAACCTCAATAAAACAAAAGTTCTGCTCCTTTGTGTTGTGTACCATCCAGCTATACCACTTTACCAACCCTACCAGCATGGTCCGTTATTTCTTTATGGTTTTTGGAGCTGATAAAATTCTTCCTATTGATTCCAAATGTTGGTAGAGCCCTAGGTTCACTTGCACCAGCTTTCACCTATGGCTCAAGTATTGTTATAAACCTGCTCTTCCCCTTTCCTCACCTGGCGAGGTCTTGCTCCACCTTCAGGCCTTCATCTGGGTACTGCCTGCTCTGGAAAGCTTTTCTTGGTCCTGTGCAGTCTCAGCTTGATGCCCCTCTGATCTACAGCACTCAGTACATATTCCTACCAAAGCACCAATCATTCTTAATTGTAATTGACTATTAACTTGTTTATTTCACCAGCTAAACTGTGAACTTCTTGAGGGCAGGAACTCTGTCTTTTTTTTACTCTTGTAGACCTTGCTACATAGGTAAGTTCTGAAGACATAACTTTTCTTATCATAAGATAATTTCTACAAGGTTTTCTTTCCCTTATGTAAAGTGAAGATAATATTTGCTTACTGTGGAACAGAGGATCAACTGAGATTGTATACATAAATCATTCTGAAAGCTGCTGGGACAAAAATATTATTCCCAGTTGTCAAATCTTTTCACAGGTGCCTTCCACTCACAGAATGCCAATTACAATCATTTTCAGATAGTCATTTCCTGCCCATTCTTAGGATATAGGAAATTGTGTCACTGGAAATAACATGAAAATGAATGAAGTAGAACTTTATGCATGGGAATAAGGGTGCATGCTATGGCCACACCAGTCAGTCTGAGTTTGTTGAGGATTGTAGAGTCTCATCCATTTGCTTTGTAACTTAACTATATGGATAAGCAACAGCAATAGTGGAAACAAAAACTTCTTGGTTCTGTCACAGTGACTGTAACTTTAAGATCTCCAATTAAGCTGCTGTGGAACACCAGAGAATGGTTTTCAGATCTTCTTGAGAATATCTCTGCTAAAAATGACATGATTAACACCAGATAACAAAAGTTTAAAAAACTCAAACACTATCGAAAGTTGCTTAGTCATGTCTGACTTTGCGATCCCATGGACTATAGACTATAGAGTCTTTGGAATTCTCCAGGCCAGAATACTAGAGTGGGTAGCTGTTCCCTTCTTCAGGGGATCTTCCCAACTCAGAGATCAAACCCAGGTCTCCCGCACTGCAGGTGGATTCTTTACCAGCTGAGCTACTAGGAATTTCTAACATCCATCTTTTTCAGTATTGTAGTCATGCATATTAACCAGTTAGATTAGAAGAGTCTTATTCTGCTATAATCTACCAGAAGCATCATGTTACATTGTATGTAGGTCTCTACACACTATCCAAAGTAGCTTAGCATGTACTCCCTCTAATACTTGCTGATGACATTGACCTCAAAGATGGGGATATTAGTGACCTTTCAACAGAAGATGAATCTTAGCCTGTTGGACTCTTCATCACCTTTCATTGCCTTCATGCCACAAACCCACTTGAAAAGTTGCATGATCCAATCTCATTCAGTTACTATCATTGCACACTCATATATATACTCAAAACTCTGTACATATTAATGGGTCTGCTATGTTGGGAGTTCCCAGAAACTGTTAAAATTGAATATATTTATCTGAACACTTCCTTTTGCTGGTAAAATATAAGAGGCACATTCTATTGATGCTGTAGTCTGAATAAATGGAAATGTTGCTCTTTATTATCCTGATGGCCTTCCTAACTAAGCATCCACTGGATTATGTTACCATTTAGTCTACTCAGAGTGAGAATGGGAGAGTTTCTAATCTTCTAGGGGATTTTTCTTTCTTCCTTGAAAGGTTATGATAACTAGAATTGGTAGCTCATAAAAAGCCCAAATCAATATTGCCATTGACTTAATCCACATAAGAGGCTTAACTTCATAGGTGACTTCTGAAAAGCTGAAACAAAACAAAAATCAGTCTCTGGTGAGTTCTCAAGTTTAAAATAAAGTTGAAAGCTGCTGCAGAAAAATGCTTCTAAGCTAACAAAGACAGCAGAGTGGGACTCAGTAGACAATTATATTTCAGCAAATAAATGCTCCTGTTTTCCCATTCTCAAGAATAATGAGAGCTAATGTTTATTATGTGTCAGACACTGTGCCAAGCATGAATTTTAAGACAACCCTATGACATTTTGACATACTTATAATCCCAGTTTATAGGTGATGAAAGTGAGACTTAGGAAAGTTCCCTTTCCCAATATGACACATCTAATAAGTGGCCCAGTTGAGATGAACATATGTTTGCTGGATACTAAAGATCATGTTCTTAATCAATATACTATATACAAAATTCATTCATCAGATATAGTAGTTGGTGTTCAAATAGGTCTGTAATAGAAGATGATGCTCCTTACCTACCATTAGAAGTATTTGTATGACTTTGATGTAGGGAAACACCCTGTGCCTTTCTGCTCTTTAATGTCAGGAATCCAATGTGATTAGCATCAGGCCAGTATGCCTGTGCAAGACTGTAGTGTGTGCTATGGCCATACGATAGTGTTCCTTTCCTTGTCAGAATAGCTATCTAGAATTAAGATCAAATTCTTGACTTTATTCTTTCTAGCATTATGCTCTAAGTAGTTGAATTAACTGAGCCAGAAGTAATATACTCATTGATAAACAATTTATTCCAGCCTTCAGTTTAACAGCCTTTCTTCTTTTGAATTTCATACCATCTGACTTTTCTTTTCTCCTTCCTTCCAACTCATTAAAGTGGTCTATTAATCTACAGACTACCAACAAGTGTTTTTCAATGTCTGAATGTTGTATCATTTCATTCTCTACTAATAATCTACATGAAGCCCAACATTTAGGTTACCAATACTTCTGATGTCTAAGCCTTAAAAGTCTTTGATGTCCTTAGCAAATGCAGTTGTCAAGATCACCAAGGCCTCCACATTGCTAAATTCAGTGGTCAGTTTTTAGTTCTCATCTTGACCTTTCAGCAGCATTTGACACCATTGATCACGCCTCCTTCCTGTTCACTTGGTTTCCAGGATACCTATATTCTTCTGAGTCATCCTGTGCTTCTCTGTTGGATCTTCCCCATCTTCCCAACCATGAAATCTTGGGAGGCCTGAAGACCTTGTCTCTTATCTTTGATACATTTATTCCCTTGGTCCTGTCATTTTGTCTCATGATATTACTATCATTTATATGCTGGAAAAAATTCACAGTTCTGGTTTGAAACTTTCCCATCAAATTCAGATTCGTATATCCAGCTGGCTATTTTTCATCTCCACTTGGGTGACTGATAAGTATCTCAAACTTGACATATCTGTACCAAACACCTCTTGTTCTCCACCATCCATTCTCTCATCCAACCTTTTTATTCCAGCTGTTGCTGCAGCTACCAGCTGTGTGCATATGTACACTAACAATACCTCATCTCCTGCCTTTTCTGCTACCTCTGTGTGGAGTGCCTGTGGCCAGTGAGTCAGTCTGCAGCATGTGTAAACCTAGAAGTATGAGAGAGTTAATATAGAATAGGACAACCCCTGTCCTAAAAGAGACAGGAAGTCAGTTGTGAATCTCTCTCTCTTCTAAGTTCAAGCAGATGGTCTTCCAGGCATTTTTCCTCAGAGGGTCTTCTGCAAGAATAAGCATCAGTTACCCATAGCTGCGACCAGCTCAAAAACTCACCCTCGGATTGACTTTCCTTACTCCTCTATTTCACTATTACTGATCCTCTGTTCCTGTTTGGGGCATCACTTCCCAAAGTTCACTCCTGGCAACAGAATCTCTTGTCTAAGGTTCTGCTTTTGGGGAAAACTGACTGAGATGTTATTCAAAACCAAACCCCTAATCCTCCCTCCAAAAGCTGACTTCTTAACTCAGATTATGACAGCTCTTTCCAGGGCCTCGTATCAAAAACGTCGGTGTGGTCACTGACCTCATCTATTTTATCAGGAGAGTTTGTCATCTCCATCTTCAAAATATATTCAGAATCTTAAGTTCTTTCACTCCCTCTGTGACTATCCAAGTCTAAGCCAGTCTCATTTTTCGTATTGATTTTTGCAGTAGTTTTCTAACCTATGTCCCTGCTTCTGCCCGTGTACCCCTAAATTTATTCTCAATCTAGTTGTCAGAATGATCATTTTAAAACCTAAGGCAGATCATGTGCGCCCCCCCGCCCTATCACAAACTGCATTGACTCCCCATCTCACTCAGAACACCAGCGTCTACACAATGTGATCTTTCCTTACGTTTGTGACCTCGCCTGCTACTAACTTGTTTACTCCTCCTGTTAACAACACATTGGCCTCTGTGATGGTTCTCAGTACAGGCATTTTTCTGCCCTAGGGCCTTTGCAGTTGCTATTTCCTCTGTCTGGAATGTTCTCCCCCTGGTTTGTTCTCTCACCTGATGCAAGTCCATACTCAAATGTCACCTCAGTGGGCCTTTCTTGACCATGCTAATGAAAATCAAACTTAAAAAAAGAAAATCAAAATCTTCCCCACATATGCTCCTTTTCTGCTTTTTTTGGTCATAGTACTTATCACTTAGGTGACTGTATAATTGTATATATAATTGTATATTGTCCGAACTGGGACATTTTTGAAAGTGAAAGAGTACCCTAGGAAGAAAAAAAACCCACACTGGAACCACAGTATAAACAAAGACTACCTGAGACCAAGTG
>ML664659.1:3238492-3261416 GCA_007570785.1 Antilocapra americana | reverse complement strand
CAGTCATCTTTCTTATCACTATCTGACATACTATTTTGCTTTTTATAAATTTCTATTTTATATATTTATTCTTACTATGTGTCTATAAGATTAAATAATTAAATACATATTAAAATAATTAAATACATATTTATGTTTTTACTGCATTTTATTTTTCTCATTTATTTTCTATCTCCTCCACTAGAATTAAGTCCTATGAGAGCAGGAAATTTTTGTCTGGTTTGATTTCTTTTGAATCCTCAGAACATTGCCTGGAACATATTAGGCATCTGATAAATATTTACTGAATTAAGGCAAACCCACTGGATGAGTGCCGGGTACATAGTTAGCTCTCAATAATTATTATTGTTATCAATACTTATTATTTATCATCAAAGACAAATAATTGCTTTTAGCTCTGACTGAGAATGGTGTTTCTTGTGTGGCATTTGCTCTATTTTATTTACTCTTCAGTAAAATTTTCATGGGCCATCTGTAAAAGATGCTTGCAACTACCAAATAATTTGTATTGAAATTGTCTGTTTTCCAGTTTTTTAATCAAGATGCCCTATAGTTGGGTGACTTATAATCCTTTGTGATTCATGACATACTGATGAATTATTCTTTTATATGTCAAGGCAGATAAAAAATTTAGCTGGTGTAATCTGATATGAAGTTTGTGTTTTAAAACATTGGATTATCCTATTTATTTAAAGTCCAGAGGTGAACACTTAAAAAACAATGCTTGAACTTCTAATTCTAATAAAAAGTAACGCATCTCTTGTGCATTTTATTCAGTTGGGAAATGTGGCTAAAAATATCCTAGAAGTGATTTTGAGTTCTTTCAGTAGAATTCTAGAAATGCAAATTCAGATAATTATAATGATCAATCATTTACTGGTATGTTAATTTCTTAATGCAGCCAATTTATCAGCAGCAGGTTTTTACTAATTCTAAAGAAGCAACACTTAATTCTCTTTTTACTGATTAATTGTGGAGAATTATAATTCTGGCAGTTGACAAAGGGACTTACATGGGTTGCTTCAATACCATTCAAGACATAGATAAATAATAAAAGTAAACAATTCATGAGAAGTGGAAACATAATTAACAGCAATCTTATAAATGTTTGTCTCCTCTTTTGAATACCTTGGTAAACTATAGCATGAGCTTCCAGTTTTCTTTGGATGAGAAATACTTGCTAGCTGATCAATGTACAATCCTAAATGCTCCTTAAACATTAAAAAATTGACAATAGCCAATTAGATAATTCAATTGGACAAGCATTTGTGTAACATTTACTATTCAAAGAATTTGCTTTTTGTCACAGTCACAAATTAAATTCAGCAGCATCCCTTTGTAAAGCTGATGTTTGGAAGCATGACTGGTAACTTTTATTTTGACTTTTGTCTTACTGAGCCTTTGTATTTCAAGGCACAGGATTTTCTCTACAGTACATCTGTAGCCTTATAATCGTGGGCTGCGTTGTAACAGGATTGTGCTTTATTGAGATGGAATGAATGCACTGAAAGTTCACTTGGTAAGTTCTTTTAATACAGAATTCCATGCTGAGCAGCCTTGTCTTCTAACCTTTTGTGCAGATAGTGTCCCTTATTCCCATTTGCCCCCTTTTGGATTACCTTTACTATCTTGTCTACCGGAAAGATCACATCACCGGGTCAAGACTCATGCTTTCAATTTTGCTTCATTCACTCACTGAATGACCTTAGGTCTTCTTTTAACTGCCTTTACTAGTATATTAATAGTCACCTGGGGTCTTGTGGCACAGTTAATCAAAGTCCTAAAAATAATTTGAAATGTACAGCCCTCCCTTCTGCCTCCAGAGAGAATCTTTGAACCAAAGAAGAAAAGTAAAATGGAAAGGGAGATTTGCTAGGATAATCAACAATATCTCTGTGTGATGATTTTCTTTTTGGCACTGCCCTGTCTGATCCTCCTTAGTCTCCTAAAACTAAAATACTCGTTTCTGAGATTCTTTGTAATTCCTCATTTGAAGAACAGACCTTAGAAAATGACAAGACTCACAGCTATTTGAAATAAAAATAATAAAACTGGTGATATTTCTTGATGATGCCTGTGTTAAGATACAAGAGAACAGCAATGACTTCCAGTATATGCTAATCATATGATATTGGGCTTGGTCTACATGGAGATATGGTTCAGAAGAAGTAATTGAAATCTAGCAATATCCAATTGTAACAGGAAGTCAGGTGAGAATTTAATTCTTCTCTAAATTAAAGTTCCATAACTTTTTCTTTACTGTTTTACCTCTTTGTCTAATACTGCTACCAGTATTCAGTGACATCTTATTGGTACTAATTGACTTCTACTTTACTTATTTAATTACAGCCATATAAAAATAACTTTGAAACATTCAAAGATACACTTTCAAATCATTTACAATGAGCCTGGTAGGGGGAAAATGTATAGACTTCAGGGTGGACTTTGGTGTGCTTTAAGTGCACTCCTTTACTTTGGGGGAAACTTTCTAACTTTTGTGGTTTCTGTTGGGAATGTAGTAGGCATATTGGAAAATGACAGGTTAAAAAGTTCCCAGTTAGGAAGGCATTGCAGTAATCTAGAGGAAGAAATGATGAAGAGCTTAACATAAGCATTGACTTTCTGAGTAAAGCAAAAGGAGACATACATAAGAGAGAAATTAGAATTAGCAGGACCTGGTGACTGACCGGATGTGGGTGATGAAGAAGAGAGAAGAGTGAAGGTTTCCATCTTTGATAAGTGAATGAAGAGCAGTGCTAACCATCAAGGTGAGGAAACAAGAAAGGCATAGTTTTGGAGAAAAAGTGTTCTCATTTGAACACGACTTTGCAGGTTTTTCAGGTAGAAATATCTAGCGTGAAGTTAGATATAAGCTTGGAATAATGGTGGTGGAAATGTATTTGGGAGTTGCCGATGCTTAAATGATACATAAGATTAGATATGATCACAGAGGAAGAGCATATATAATGAGTAGAATGCAGAAAAAATAACATATGGACAAAATCATTGTGTACACAAACATTTAAAAGGCCGATAGGAAGAGGTGAAAGTGAAAATGTTAGTGGCTCAGTTGGGTCCGACTCTTTTCAACCCTATGAACTGTAGCTCTCCAGGCTTCTCTGTCCGTGGGATTCTCCAGGCAAGACACTGAGATCCCCATAGAGAGATCCCCATTTCCTTCTCTAGGGGATCTTCCCAAGTCAGGGATAGAATCCAGGTCTTCTGCATTGTAGGCAGATTCTTTACCATCTGAGCCACCAGGGTAGACCAGTAGGAAAAGGTGCTCAGGAAAATTGCTGAGTAGTTAGAGAACTAGATGGCGAATGAAGACAAAATGGTATTACAGAAGTCAAGAACGAAGAATCCAGAAAGAGGGGATAACAGTATCGTATATAAAGAAAGTTTGAGTAAAGATACAGAATACTGATGGAAGAGTTAATCTCTGAAACAGGAAAGATGGAATTTGTGATGTCTTGTAACATCTGTTTTCGATGTTAAGTAGGAGACAATGTCATTTACCAAGATTCAAGGAGAGAGGGTTGTAAATGGAGTAAGACATTAGCAGAGTGAATCATTAAGACATTGAGCAGACTAGGAACAAAAATGCTAAATGCTATTAGGATTGCAGGAAAGGTTAGCATATAAATTAGGATCTTGGTTGTAAGTGACATTGTCAACTTAAAGTAACTGAAGTAGAAAGGAGGAACTTATTGGTTCAGAAAATTTTAGAAAAAAATTTTGAATATCAAACTTTGGAAAAGTGGTTTTGTAACTGACATCCAAACAACTAGAGCTAGTGAACCATATATTCCCAGCATGGTATTTAAATCTTTCTAGTGGTCTTTAGGCTTCATTTTCTTTTATGCACACAGAATTTCTCCACAGAGTGAGAAACATGGCTGGTAAGGGCACATGAGCTTCTCCACTTAGAGTTCTAGCCATCCTGAGAGAAAAGGATTCTATTCTATGGGCTGTAAGTCCAAAAACAGTAAGCAAGGACTGATTATTCCTGCATGGTTCAGTTGTCCACTCGTGGATTCATCAGTTATAACCAGTGGTGGGATCTGTGAAATGTACTTTGATGAAGTTTGGGTCAAGTGTTCATACATGAACTGATCAACTGTGGCAATTCATTACAGCAATTCAATAAGTATTTGTTGGGTGCTTAGAGTGTGCTATGTCTTGTTCTAGATGTTGATCACACAGTGATGAAAAACACAGACACAGTCCTTATGGTCCCAACTTCTAAGAGCTCACACTCTAGTAAAGGGAGATTAATAATAAACAAGATGTTTATGGCTATTGATAGACTGAAGAAACTAAAACAGAATGGGGCTGACAGACTGGGAGAATAGAAAGGTATCTTCAGTCTTGTGGTTTTTGAACTACCAAGTTGAAGAGTAGATTTTATGGCCATGATAAGATCTAATAGGTAGAAAGGTAGGAGATCATTATCAGAGTGAGATTTCCTAGTTAAAGGTGTTGTAATGCCCTTTCTTGTTCAGATGAATATTAACTTTTATATTTTTAGTTATATCTAACCTACATCCATGAATACTTTGTTAATGTACCTAGTTTCCGGGAACTTGCTGATGTGGATTCAAAATACCCTCTCTTTTCCTCCCTCATTTTTAAAGCTGTGATCTTTTCCATTATTAAACATTGGCTTTTTTCCCAGGGATGGCACTGAAGAAGAAAATCAATGACATATCTAGCCAGCCGCCTTGGACTGAATGGGCATTCAAATAGACTCCAAGGGCCAAGTACAGATGGTGATTTATTGTGCATACAACTTCTACAGAATGCCTTCATTTGAGCATTGGTGTATATGCAATTACTTACCAGAATGCTGTAGTTTTATAATTTAGCCAGGAATCTGTGGAGAGTTTATGTTCACTAAGAAATCCACAAATGCAGTTTTCACCTTTTCAGTAATTGTACAAATTCTCAGTTGTCTTCTACATGAAGAAAAGAGATTTCAAGAATAGCTCTTCCATTTTACCATGGTTCTCACTATCGTCATCCTTATGCAATTCTTCTTTCGGAACCAATTCAAATTTATTAAACTATGTTCCTCTCCTGATATGTTAGAAGATGGAGTTGGTAGAGGCAAATCATTTACTGTGGCTATTGTGAAAACTGATATTGTGGTAGTCATCCACACATATCACAGGCCTGCTCATTGTAAAGATCATTTTTAGGCAATGTTTATATGATACTGAAATAGCCAATTGAAAGTTGAACAGTTTAAATAAACCAGATACTTGACATCTCATAGGCAAGAAAAATCATGAGGGCACTCTTAAAATCCTTTTTCTTATTCAAAATAGTTTGAAATACTCGTTTTTCCATGTAATTTGAAACTGAAATTGTAAGGATGTTACTGTCCTTAGGATATTTTCCACATCTTACTTTCTCTCTATGGTCAAATATTACCTCATTGCTATGCTCTATTGAGGATGGCACCCATGTTCAAGCATTTATGAGTTTATATTGTTTTTGTGTTTTATTATGTTATGGGCAATGGGTTGTTTACAGCTGAAATTAAATTATGTTTTTCTTTGTACCAACATATTGGGTTAGACAAAAACTTTTTGGGGGGGAGTTATATCACAATGTATTTTCTTTAGTATTTTGGCTAAATCTCAGTGAAAAAAATGTTAATCATTTTAATAGAAATATTTCAGACCACTCCATAATGCAAACAATACACAGTCAAGATTAATAGAACCTATAAATAAAAAGAAGCTGTAATAGTATTGATAAAAATCAGCTCGGCAGATGAAAATGAGGAAATTCAATAACAAATAATATACTGCAATGACATAGCCCATCGAGTTGCTATATGAGGCAGCATGAATAATAGCCTTTGATTTATTTATGTTCCTTACAGTATAATCAGCATCTTGGATGGTAAGCTACTAGAAGGGATAATCAAACTTAGTATATGTACATTGTTGAGCCTAGTAACACCCCCAAATTCAATGTGAATGTGCATTCAGTGCCACATGATAGTGCTTCCCCTAGTGTGACTTTGCCCATCATCACTGACTTTCTAGTTCTCATTAGGGTTTTTTCTTATCTGTGCTTTCTCAGGGAAATTCTCCATTTGAATCTTAGTCTGAATTTCATAATGGAAAAGTTCATGGTCTGTGTCTGTTAATAAAGTGAGACACTCTGACCTGAGCATCATTTGTTTGCTGAGCATTGCAATAGGCACTCTTATAACAATAAAAATAAACTAAAATCTACAGATGCTACTCTCCACATATGGAATCTATTCTCTATTTATAGGAAGAATAAGCACATACCTGTGGAGAGACTTATAGGCACTTAAATATAATCCACCAAAAAGTAAACAAACAATAGTTCCATTTGATTTTTAATTGGATCCATCCATTTATGATAACAGCATTTCTATATATTGACTGTCATAGTCATCATTGATTGCATATTATTATATTGTTTGTTTAATGAGTGAATAAATAAATGGGTGAATGTTTTCAGTGGTTCTTGCCAATATTTATGGGTGAGGTGTGGTGGATAAGTGCTTGATAATTAAGTCATTTTAAGACTTGTGACTAGCCACTCTGTTTATTAAGAGCACCCCTCCCTCATAATTAACCATATTTTGGTTTTGCAACAAAGATACTCATCATTATTTTACTTTCAATCAGTATTGATTATGCATTTGCTTAGGATTACATTTCAACATACTGAAATATATGTGCTGAGTGTTGTGGTAAATGAAAGAATATATACCCTACCTTCACTGAGCTTTTGGTCTACTTGGGAATATAGACAGAAAACACTACTATGAAAGTAACCAACAGATTGTGTTGTTAGAAGATACGATGATGACTCTAGAGATCTACTTAGTGTGCTCAGGGATGGCCTATCTAAAGTCCTCTTTAGGACTCCCCTGGTGGTATGGTGGATGGAAACCCACCTGCCAATGCAGGGGATACAAGATCGATCCCTGATCCATGAAGGTTTCACATGCTGCAGGCAACTAAAGCCCATGTGCCACAACTACTGAGCCTGCGCACAGCAATGAAGCCCAGAGCAACAACAACAACAACAACAAAAAAACTAAATAAAGAGGTCATCTTTAAATGAGATAAGATGATAAGGAAGAGCCAAGCAGGTGAAGAACCAGGAACAGCACTCTGTGTAGAGGGAACAGCATATGCAAAGTCTCAAAGGTATGAAAATGTTTGGTATGTTTCAGTAACTTGAAAGAGACCACTGTGGCTGTAGTGCACAGAGAGAGGGAAAAGGCGTTACTTACTGAAGCTGGGGAGATAGGAAAAGGCCAGGCTAGGGCTCTATAGGGTGTGCTAGATTTTAGTCTTTCACTTAAGGGTAATAGGAAGATATTGATGAAGTTTAATTAGGGTTAGGAGGGGGTTACACGTTTAAAATAGTACTTTGGCTGTTGTTTGCATAATGACTGGAGAATACAAAGATAGATAGCAGAAATCAATTATAAAGTTATTGCAGAGGTTCATGTAATAGGTGAACCTAGAGGGGGTGGACCAAAATGAGATATATTCTGGAGATATAACCTTCAGGACTTTCTGTTCTGGGTTATATTTGAGCAGAGAGGGAGAGGAAAGAATCAAGAATGAGTCAAGTTTCTGGCTGGAGCACTGATATGAAGACTAAGAAATGAATGGGTTTTAGGCTATGAATCAAGAATTTTGTTTTAAACATCTTCATTAGAGATATTCATTAAATATATAAGAATATAAACAGGTATTTTCATTTACTAGTCAATGATGTAGAAGTTTCAGAGTTTCTACCATAAAATAATTGACAAGAGTGGTTTAACTGTCATGCTTTATTTAATTCAGCAGACGTTTGTTTAGACTCTGCTGTGTGGCAGGTATTGTATTAAGCACTAGGAATAATAACTCATAGTCACTGCTAATAAGGGGTTTATTATAGTCTAATGAGGAGACTGAAAAAATATGAGTAACTTAAAATCCAGTGTGGTGACAGTAGTAGAAGAAACACAGGGGGTTCAGAGGGTAAGGGAAGGACTCCTGGAAGATATAATATCTGAATTAGGTTCAAAAGTCAAATCTTGCCAGGCATAGGGGAGCAGAAAGCATACTAAACTATCTTTATTAGAGAAAAGTGTGTCAATAATGGACTTATGACAAATCTGCAAAGGAGAATTTTAGTATTTTTCTGATCACAATATTTTATGGCTATATAATATGATTATTGACTATGTCCTCAGTATTAGAATCCTAGAAGTGAAATAGCTGTTAGAAATCATCTAGCATAGCCACCTAGTTTTATGCATGGGGAATTAGACTGAGAAAAGTGACCTGTCTAAATAATCAATTCCACTGTTACGTTTCATTTACAAATATTATAAGTATGCTGTGAATGCTCAGTCCAAGTAGTGCCTTCAAAGCATTAATTTAACCCCCTGAAGTGTCTACTTATTATAAAAAAGTATTTTATTCCCAGAGATTGTGTTTGTTCCCCAATTCTGCTCAGTTATTATCTCCCCCTTAATTCACAAGGAATCATATGAAGCAATCCTTCAATAAGTGCAATTAAACAGCCAGTTTAACATTATAAGGCAACATTAACATATAGTCTTTCAAAAGAATGGTTGTGGTCATATTCTCTTTACCTCCTAAACCATTTATATTTTCATTTTCTTCTACTGGACATACTAGTGTTTTGGGGAAATATGAAACAATTAACTGTTCATAATTAATTACTTTGATAATCTCACAGGACTTTGATTCTATTGCTCCTGTCCTTTGCCAGACTCTGTTCAGCTGCACTATTAATTTGCTACCTGTTCTGTCATCATTGTTTCTAGCTTTTGTACATACTAGGAAGAGCAGCTTCTCATAAACTGTGTAGTCAAAAATAATATAAAAGCAGAGAACAACATAGTTTTCATCTTCTTCCTCTCCCTGTGATGCCAAAAACAGTATAAATGAACTGAAAATCAGCAGAGGGCAAATTATGTTACAGTAACAGCAGTGTCTTAAAAATAAAAGGAAAATATTGTATAGTGATTGGTCCTCACTAATTCAGACCAGTTGAGAAGTTCATCAAAATGTTTGAATATATTAGTAAAAATTATAATTTTATTAACCTAAAATAAAGAGAATCGGGTATTCCTCTGTAATGCAATATCATGCAATCTCTTTGGGGGAAGATTGTGCTTATATCTGACGAAAACAAGATGGAGTAATCTTAAATCTCTTCCAATAGGGACTATTTTAAAAAAAAAATCAAGTCTTCCATATAATGGAATACTATGCAGCCCTTAAAAAGGACATGGGTGGTTATATCTCCAAGTTATTATATTGTTAAACAGAATTATCAAAGTATAGAATAAGATATGTGAAAAGTTCCCCAATTTTATTTGAAGTATATTATACATACACTCAAAAAATACACACGCACTATACTTTGATCTACATGTACAAAGGTGCACACACACAAATACAAATACATATAAAGAATATTCAAATGCATATGTGTATATTCATAAAAGGTACACAAATACTCTTGTTACCTATGGAGAGTAGTACTTAGGAACAGGGATAGAGGAAACATCACTTTTCAGTCTATACTTTTTTTAATTCTTTTGGAAATGTTTACCATGCACAACTAAAGTGCCTCTTGATGAAAGTGAAAGAGGAGAGTGAAAAAGTTGGCTTAAAACTCAATATTCAGAAAACTAAGATCATGGCATCTGGTCCCATCACTTCATGGCAAATAGATGGGGAAACAGTGGAAACAGTGACAGACTTTATTTTCTTGGGCTCCCAAAGCACTGCAGGTGGTAACTTCAGCTATGAAATTAAAATATGCTTGTTCCTTGGAAGAAAAGTTATGACCAACCTAGAGAGCATATTAAAAAGCAGAGACATTACTTTGCCAACAAAGGCCCGTCTAGTCAAAGCTATGGTTTTTTCAATAGTCATGTATGGATGTGAGACTTGGACTATGAAGAAAGCTGATTGCTGAAGAATTAATGCTTTTGAACTGTGGTGTTGGAGAAGACTCTTGAGAATCCCTTGGGCTGCTAGAAGATCCAACCACTGCATCCTAAAGGAGATCAGTCTTGAATATTCATTGGAAGGACTGATGCTGAAGCTGAAACTCCAATACTTTGGCCACCTGATGCAAAGAACTGACTCATTTGAAAAGACCCTGATGCTGGGAAAGATTGAAGGTGAGAGGAGATGGGGACGACAGAAGATGAGATGGTTGGATGGCTTCACTGACAATGGACATGAATTTGAGTAAACTCCAGGAGCTGGCGATGGACAGAAAGGCCTGGTGTGCTTTAAGGTCTCAAAGAGTCAGACATGACAGCGACTGAACTGAACTGACCCATGTGCAAATACTTTCTTTAGTAGTGAAAAGGTATGAGATAATGTGAAATTTGGAGAAGGAAATGGCAACTTACTCCAGTATTCTTGCGTGGAAAATCCCATGGGCAGAGGAGCCTGGTGGACTGCATAGTTCTCAAAGAGTCATACACGACCTAGGGACTAAACACACAAATGTGAAATGATTTCTGTTGAAAATATATCATGCTAAATAGTATACACAGTATTATGTAGTTATATAACAATTATGGAGCAAAATATGACAACATGATTTCTTAATGTAGAGGAACTTAAACTGGGTAAATAAAGTGTGGCCAAACAGATTCTTTGGTGTCTGCTTTAGTGAAAAGATAAGAATGATTATCAATTGTTGGAATGTAAATACGTGCTTTTAAAACACTTTTTAAAAACTTGTTTTAGATTGTTTGTCCGTTGCTTCATTGGCTATTATTTTCTCCCATTCTGAAGGCTGTCTTTTCACCTTGCTTATAGTTTCCTTTCCTGTGCAGAAGCTTTTAATTTTAATTAGGTCCCATTTGTTTATTCGTGTTTTTATTTCCAATATTCTGGGAGGTGGGTCATGTAGGATCCTGCTTTGGTTTATGTCAGAGAGTGTTTTCCCAATGTTATCCGCTAGAAGTTTTATAGTTTCTGGTCTTATGCTTAGATCTTTGATCCATTTTGAGTTTATCTTTGTGTATGGTGTTAGAAAGTGTTCTAGTTTCATTCTTTTACAAGTGGCTGTCCAGTTTTCCCAGCACCACTTATTAAAGAGGTTGTCTTTTCTCCATTGTATATTCTTGCCTCCTTTGTCAAAGATAGGGTGTCCATAGATGCGTGGATTTATCTCTGGGCTTTCTATTCTGTTCCATTGATCTATATTTCTGTCTTTGTGCCAGTACCATACTGTCTTAATGACTGTGGATTTGTAGTATAACCTAAAGTCAGGTAGGTTGATTCCTCCAGTTCCAATCTTCTTTCTCAAGATTGCTTTGGCTATACGAGGTTTTTTGTATTTCCATACAAATTGTGAAAGTATTTGTTCTAATTCTCTGAAAAGGACCTCTGGTACCTTGATAGGAATTGCATTGAATCTATAGATTGCTTTGGGTAGTATACTCATTTTCACTATATTGATTCTTCCAATCCACGAACACGGCACATTTCTCCATCTGTTTGTGTCCTCTTTGATTTCTTTCATCAGTGTTTTATAGTTTTCTATATACAAGTCTTTTGTTTCTTTAGGTAGAAATACTCCTAAGTATTTTATTCTTTTTGTTTCGATGGTGAATGGAATTGTTTCCTTAATTTCTCTTTCTGATTTCTCACTGTTAGTGTATAGGAATGCCAGGGATTTCTGTGTGTTGATTTTGTATCCTGAAACTTTGCTATATTCACTGATTAGCTCTAGTAATTTTCTCGTAGAGTCTTTAGGGTTTTCAATATAGAGGATCAGGTCATCTGCAAACAGAGAGAGTTTTACTTCTTCTTTTCCATTCTGGATTCCTTTGATTTCTTTATCTGCTCTGATTGCTGTGGCCAAGACTTCCAAAACTATGTTGAAAAGTAGTGGTGAGAGTGGGCACCCTTGTCTTGTTCCTGACTTCAGGGGGAATGCTTTCAGTTTTTCACCACTGAGGATAATGCTTGCTGTGGGTTTGTCATATATAGCTTTTATTATGTTGAGGTATGTTCCTTCTATTCCTGCTTTTTGGAGGGTTTTTATCATAAATGGATGTTGAATTTTGTCAAAGACTTTCTCTGCATCTATTAATCTCAAAAATATACAAGCAACACCTGCAGCTCCATTCTAGAAAAATAAATGACCCAATCAAAAAGTGGGCCAAAGAACTTAACAGACATTTCTCCAAAGAAGACATAAAGCTGGCTAACAAACACATGAAAAGATGCTCAACATCACTCATTATCAGAGAAATGCAAATCAAATCCACAATTAGATATCACTTTACACCGCTCAGAATGGCTGGAATCCAAAATCTACAAGTAATAAATGCTGGAGAGGATGTGGAGAAAAGGGAACTCTCTTACACTGTTGGTGGGATTGCAAACTAGTACAGCCACTATGGAAAACAGTGTGGAGATTCCTTTAAAAACTGCAAATAGACCTGCCATATGACCCAGCAATCCCACTGCTGGGCATACACACCAAGGAAACCAGAATTGAAAGAGACACGTGTACCCCAATGTTCATCACTGCATTGTTTACAATAGCCAGGACATGGAAGCAACCTAGATGCCCATCAACTGACAAATGGATAAGAAAGCCGTGGTACATATACACAATGGAATATTACTCAGCATTAAAAAAAATTCATTTGAATCAGTTCTACTCAGATGGACGAAACTGGAGCCCATTATCCAGAGTGAAGTAAGCCAGAAGGGAAAACAACAATACAGTATATTAACGCATATATATGGAATTTAGAAAGATGGTAATGAGAACCCAGCATGCGAGACAGCAAAAGGAACGCAGATGTATAGAATAGACTTGTGGACTCTGTGGATGAGGGAAAGGGTGGGATGATATGGGAGAATGCCATTGAAACATGTTAATTATCATATGTCTAATCAATCGCCAGCCCAGGATTGATGCTCGGGGCTGGTGCAACGAGATTTCCTGGGGGGAGCGAGGAGGGAGGGGGGTTCTGGAGGGGGAGCATATGTAAACTCATGGTGATATAATGTCATTGTTTGGCAAAACTAATAAAAAAATAAAAAAAAAACTTGTTTTAAATAGCTTAAGCTTTTCCTCTCCAAATTTTAATTTTGCAATTAATTTGTCTTACATGTATTTTTTCACTAATATTAAATTTCTAACAAAGCCTGTTGAAATTTTAACAAATTCTAGATTTGTAGAACACTAAAGAGGATTTTACCCATCTTTTTAAAATGAACAGTGGATAATATCTAATCCCTCTTTTAAAGTGCTCTTTGAAATACTGAATTGAACATTGTTTGTAAGTTGAGAAGTCTCTCAAGATTGCTCTAATCACCCTTGAGTCATCTTTAGATTTATTTAGCCTCTCTGAAATCATAGCTGTGTTCTGTCTGGTGAGTCAGAAGCTTACAACTTTGTGTTGTTGAAAGAGGGCTTTCCCAGGTGGTGGACTCTGGGTGCCTTTCTTTTAGTGGCTCCAAACCTTTGCCCTTCTGGCTACTCATTAACACCTTCTTAAGAGTGCTGGTTATTGAAAGGAAAGGTGAAGTACAAACTGGTTAGTATTGCTGCCCTAGCCCCCAAATAAAAATCTGGGAGGATTCTATGAAAACCAGGGGTTAATTTTCTCTAGTGCTACCACATGGATAATCAAGTCAGAATCTATAGATTTGGAGGATTTGGTTTTATGGTTACTCCTGGGATTATTTTTAAATAGAATTTATGATTGATTTGAACATGAACTCACCCAATGTAGTGACTTTATTATGGAACACATTCAGAGACACCTCTTGGGACTTTTCTACTCTGGTACTGATTGTGATCTTGACCTGAAGAGTGCAGAGATACAAGAAATTTAATTAAAGAAAAAATTTTAAATTAATGTTTTCTGTTTGTGTTCTCTGCAAGTTTAGAAAAAAAACTCACATGAATTGTGATAAATTTCATTTTAATCTCTAGGGACTTTAATCTTCACATTAATAAGAATATCTCCACTGATTCGTATATTCAAGAGTAAACATAATAACTGACTTACGCTAAAGGTCATATTTGGAATCTTATATTTCCCCTGAGTTTTGGTTACAAACATTCTTTCTGAGATTCTGTCTTGCATTTACAAACCCTACCCATCCCTCAAGACCTAACTCGAGTCTCCAGTCTTTGATAAAAATCTTCCTTCCCGCCTTCCACATATATCGTGAACTGCTTTCTATGAACTCCTATGTTTTTTATTGTCTGATATTCAGTCTTGCTGTTGACTATTTACTGGCTTAAGCATTGGTTATAAAATGTGTCTCCCCAAAGAAATGGTAGCTTCCTTAAGGGCAGGAACTGTCAATAGTTTTAATTGTATTGACATAGAGATCTTTTGATTTCATTATAGTACCTACCAGAGAGGACCTATGGGGTTCTCAGAAATATTAGATTTTTGGGGGGTACATCTTCAGGCTGTTACATTAGCTACATTAAAAATTCCTGCTATCTCACTATTGCCACTGCCTCAATTAGTTCCATCCCTTACTATATCATTTTTTTAAAGGCGGGACAAAATATTGCCACTGATATTGAACTCTAGTTTGGCTTATCTGCTGGCAGCAGGCTTTCCTTTAGGGCATTGTGAGTGTTTACAAAGCTAGTATAGCTAATCTGTTACAGAGCTATCTTGCCCTTTTGGTCTGATTTATTTTCATGGGGCTGCAATATTCTCTGGGTGACTGTGGAAGCTCAGACTTCGAGTTTGCAGACATCAGTGATGAAGTAGTAACTTTGTGGAACCAGAAATTATGGCATGTTCACAAGTGACCATCTACACTTAAAGGCCAACCACTTTTGTGATGATGAAGGGCCTCCCAGTATGTCAGGTGGGGGGCAGGGTGATTGTACCTGTTCTCCCCCCTACCTCTTTATACCCTGCCCATCCCTGTAGGCCTCATGCCATCTCAGCACCAACACCTTCACATAATATTTTAATATGACACATGACAATTTATTTCCTTTCTCCAGTGAAAGCCAGGGAAAATGTTTGCCTCCCTCTTCTGCTCATGTCTTTAAGGAATTTCCCTCTGCCAGAAAAACAACTTGAGATACTATGAAATTTGCGAGGCTTGCGTGGAACTTTATGTGGCTACTTTGCAGCCATCCCTGCCAAGGAAATAACTCCAGAGGAATTAGGGACAATATTTCAGGGTCACAAGAGGCATCCTATCTTGGACTTGGGTATTTTCTGCTGTTTCAGCCTCATGGTTCCTCTCCCTGAAAAGAACAGGTGTGCCTGACAGCAGGTGTGTTTGTTCTACTTTTCCTACGGCAGCTGTCACTCCCCAGGTAACTCCCTTTTCCAGGTGGTGAATTCTTACAACCCATCATCTTCTTTCCTGGCTACCATTACTTTAAAAAAAAGGTTTGGCTGTCAACCTCCCTCATTGGACTTCATATTCTGTTGAAATGTTATTGTTGTTGGACTTTTTTTTTTTTGCCTTTGGGTTTTGGGTTGAGTTTTTATAAGGAAAAGTATGTCTTCCAATGGATTGCATTTACCATTCAGACAGACTTAACATTTTCCTTTCAAAAAGACTCTATGAAAGTCTGTACCTATCTTTGATTTGGATGGAGTTTTGGAGCCTTCTTCTGTGACAGCTTTGGGTATCTCCATTTTTGCATTTTCCAGTAGATCTTGGGGTCTGTCCTCAGTCAAGACACCTGCTGCTGGGACTGCCAGTCACCACATGCTTGGCTTTTATCCTCCCTTGTTTCTATTCATAGCGTGTACTTCTCATAACTCTAAAGGACTATTTGATGCCACCATGTTGTTTAATATCTACATGATTAAAGCAGCTGAGAGAATTAGCACGTGTCCTAAGCCTAAGGAAAAATCCAGTCCAAAAGAAATTGTATCACAGGCCAAGATCATTTTTAATAAGCTCTGCTGCTCAATCTTACCTATTCCTCTGTTGGGCTCCCTTGGGCATTTTGTAGATATTTGAAAGTCAGCTTTAAAGGGGACCTTTCAGGCATGCACTTGACTCTCAGTATAACAACATTTACTGAGCCCTCGCAGTGTGTGGGACCCTTATAGTGGGCTCCTGATAAGATTCAAAACAAGCAAACATACTGTTCTAACACTCAAGCAGTCAGGGGACCTGGACTGAGTGAGATAGAGTGCAGACAAATAAAAGACTTATGTGTATGTTGAAGACACTAGATGGATAAGGGTGACATGGGTGTCCCTCGGGTACCTAAGGGAGGGTGCATAAAACGAATGTGTGACCACAGTTAGAAGACGATAGGCATCTTTAGTGAGTGCCTCAGAGGAGTGAATGGTGTGTGTGAAAGAGCTTTTCTCATGAGGCTTTTCAGGGACTTCCGTAAATGTGATGAATGCACTATACAGAAAACAGGTTTGTCTTCTGATAGAGTTATAGGATAATAATAACAATAACTCCCACTTTTATTGAAGTTTTACTCTGTGTCAATGTAAAATGAATGAAAGAATTAAGAGAACATGAATACATTAAAAGAATTTTATTTGGCCATACTGTGCAGCTTGTGGGATCTTAGTTCCCCAACCAGGGACTCAACCCAGGCCCTGGCAGTGGAAGCATGGAATCCTAACCACTAGACCTCTAGGGAACTTCCAAGAAATACATTCATGAAGTGTCAAGTGTATCACCATGGGTTGCAGTATGCCTGGGGAGGTGAATGAAGTCTGTCTGTGTGTGTGTGTGTGTGTGTGTGTGTGTGTGTGTGTGTGTGTGTGTGTGGGTGGTGGAGTGGGGGGCAGGGGCAGAGACAGATGGAAAGGGATAGGGCAGAGAAACAAAGACAAGGAGAAACAGAAACAGAAAGAGGGAGACAGAGAAACTTGGAGACTAGGGCAGGGCCTGGGAATTAGGGGTTAGAGTATAGACGAAGAATAAATTAATTGAGGAAAAGAGAGAGTGTTCAAAGAGAAGACTTCAAAAGAAGCAAGCATACTGTTCTAACACTCAAGCAGTCAGGGGACCTGGACTGAGTGAGATAGAGTGCAGACAAATAAAAGACTTATGTGTATGTTGAAGACACTAGATGGATAAGGGTGACATGGGTGTCCCTCGGGTACCTAAGGGAGGGTGCATAAAATGAATGTGTGACCACAGTTAGAAGAAGGTAGGCATCTTTAGATCTTGGTGTTACATTCTTTACCTTCTAAATAGATATGTCACTGAAACCTTGGACTTATTTTGCTGATGCAGAATGAAATAGAACATTTAAATCTAAAAAGAGTTTTCACAGAAAATAAAGTGTTTCTTTGTAATGCTAAATTCTTGACTTTCAGAGTATGTCCAATTTTTCCACATATTTGTAATCCATGGCAAGTCTAGGGCATAGCTTATTGGAAATTAGAATGCCAAAGCCATGTCAGAAAACTAAGCAGGTAAAGATTTACAGTGAATTATTTAAGAAATTCACATCATCACATTAGCACATGGCTCAGCTGTATTATGACAGTGGAAAAGCTGGCATAAGAGCCTCCTAGAGCACCAAGTAATATGCCTGAGGTCCCTTTCCTGCAGGTGAATTCTCTAGTGGCAGTTATCACAATTTATGCCAGAGGCTTATTTTTATGCAGACATAATCTCTGGCAGATATTTCACAGCCTCTGTTGACAGAACTGACAGTGTCTATAGGCCCAGGCTACAGGACAACACCAGCAATCAGTTAGCAGTCAGCAAATATTTATTATGCCTTGACCATGCGCTGAACACCCAGCTATCAATGAGGTGGGTATAAAAGAAATGCCATACAGGATCTCCTCAAATACTTTATAGTCTAGTTTGGGCAACAGGCTGACACACTTAAAGCAACTAAAATAGTGACGAAGCTATATTGAAGCAAATGCCATGTAGGGGGAGGGGTGAGTATTTTATGATATTAGCAAAGGGAGAGATCAATTAGTTCAATCGATTGGGGCCGTCTTCACGAAGGAAATAGAACTTGTCCTATTAACTCAAAAGATGGTAAAGGTTAAAGAAACAGGGTGCAAAAAGGATATCTGTTTATGAGGAAAATAATTCAAAGGGAGGCAAAGAAGAAACTTGGTATTTTCATAATACAGCAAGGAGACCAGTTTGATTGGCAGGGAAGGCAGGTTTGAGATCAATGGAAAATAAGGTTGGGCCAGATTATCAAAGGACCTTAACAACCAGGTCAAATATTTTGAATTACATATATTGAGAAATGGGGGGCCAATGATAGTTGCAAGATAGGAGTATACCATGGTCATTAAGGGAGTACTTTAAGAAGGTGAATATGATACTGATTTACTGGACAGATTAGAGAGGGGAGAGAAAGTTATAAAAATATCGTAGCTGTAAAAGAAGCACATATTTGACTTCCATCTCACCTTTTAAAGAAGTCATACAGACCATTCCCAACAAAGTCCTAGATTCTGTTGTTAGAGGGACCATGCATTTATCTCAGTTGAGAAAATCTCCAGTTCTCAAGTGTGATTAGGTTTCTAGAGATTTTCTTTTAGGAATTATCATTCCTTTTTATTAGAGCTACCTCTCAAAAATTCTCCATCTAAGGCTGATGAAATATCATGGCAAATCTTGCTATAGAAAAGTGGAGCATATAAAAAAGATGGAGATTTCTGTCTGTCTGTTTTTGCTTTTTTTGGTTTCTCTTTTAGAAGAAACAAGATGCTTCAAGAGGAAAAGACAAGCACATCAAAATAATTTAGGTGAATGACCCAAAACCCAAGGTGTAGTTGAAAATAGAAAAGCAAGCATGTAGCATCCCAAAGAAGAGAAACTAGAATAAAAAGTTGGGCACTCTTGAGAACTCGGGACATAAACTAAATATTATTGGAAGTATGCCTAAACATTAAGATAATTAGTTATTTCACTTTTGATTCATGCCCATGGTTATTTCCCTGTCAAACTTTGTGTCAACTTGGTTATATTTATATCATCATCAAAGGAAAACTAATTGCTCGATTTGAGGGAAATACTTTTAAAAAAATTTGGAAATGAAGACTCATGAAAGCTAGATCTTCAATGAAAACCTTTTAAAGATAATTGATATCACAAAGAGGTTAATTATAAATGACACCATAAGGGTAAAAGAAATCAAGTATATCTTTACTTGTTTGTCTTTTACCTTCCTCTGTTCTTCCCTGTGGTTCAGTGGTAAAGAATCCACCTGCCAATGCAGGAGATGCAAGAGATATGGGTTTGATCCTTGGGTCAAGGAGATATCCTGGAGGAGCGCATGGCAACCCATTCCAGTATTCTTGTCTGGGAAATCCCACGGATAGGGGAGCCTGGCGGGCTACAGTCCATAGAGTCACAAAGAGTCAGACACAACTGAAGCAACTTAGCACACGTGCACATTCTTTCTCTACAGCATGATTTCTTTCCCTTAGACCACTGGTTCTCAGCTCTGCCTGCACATTAGGATGTCTATAAGAACTTTCCAAAGATTTCACTGCCCAGACTCCACCCTAGATTAATTCAAGCTTGGATATTTTCCAAAGCTCCCTGCATGCACGCTAAATCTCTTAAGTCATGTCCAACTCTGTGCAACCCCATGGACTGTGGCCTACCAGGCTCCTCTTTCCATGGGATTCTCCAGGCAAGAATACTAGAGTAGGTTGTGAATTCCTTCTCCAGGGGATCTTCCCGACTCAGGGATCAAACCCACATCTCTTATGTCTCCTGTATTGTCTAGCAGGTTCTTTACTACTAGCACCACCTGGGAAGCCCCCTTCAAAGCTCCCTAGGGGATTTTAATAGGTAGCAATCATCTTTGCCTCTTCCCCTCCTTATATAACTTCTTAAGGCAAAACACTTGTTGCAAGGAATGTATTTTACCTAGACTAAAAACTGATGTTACACTGATGACTGAAAGCTCTTGAGGGCAGATCCTTGTTTTGTTCATTTTTTATGTCCCTCACCAGGCTATTGTCAGTAAAGTCTGTTAAATTAAGTAGAGGTAAAAGTGGTAACTGGTATTGCAACTAGGACCTTGGATATGTGAGTTTTTACATAAGGGGTGAGGGGCAGGAAAAATCTAGATTGTAGGATACACCAGTGATGGCTATAGCAAGAAAGTCCTAGCTAGATCCTGTGGATATAAAATGCCACTTTAGAACTGTAGTCTATTGCTAGATCTTTTAGTTATTCATGCTGTGACTTTAGGTAAGGCACTTGTCACTGGATGTCTCTGATCTTTGTAAAATGAGGAAAATAGTTTCAGCCCTATTTACTTAACAGGGTTGATGTGCAGTTCAGTTGAAATTTATAGTTATTAGTGTTCATTTAACAGTATTTTTAAGTACAATAAGCTAGATATATGTAGAGTTGTTATTATGATTCATAAAGCCAGTGAATAGACTTTTTGTCAGGATGAAAAGTCTGTGAGAATCAATAGAGTACTATGAGTGCCTTTTACCATCAAATTCAGTAGAATTGAAAGAAATAGACTGTTTCTGAAAGGCTTCTTCCCTTAAAGGTTGTGTTCTTTATAAACTCAAAAGGGAAATATGTCCATGTTGTACATCGCATAATTTTTGCAGATTTCATTAATACTATGAAAATAATACTAAAAAGGGAAGTTGATATGAATTTAAGTTGAAGGTGCAGTTATTAACTTGCATTATAAGCTTGAACAACATACACATGCATGTACTTGCATTTGTTTATTCATTAAAGGGAAGGCATCAAAGACATTATTGTTTGTTGATAACATTAATCTGTTCAGTCTATATTTATTCAGCATCTATTATATGTCTGCCAATACTTTTTAGAGCCGGGAATAAAACAGTGAAAAGACAAATTTCAACACTAATGAAACTTTCTAGTAGGAGGTGGGACATAATATATTTACAAGTGCAAAGAATTACTATTGGATAAAAAATAAAGCAGGGTAGGGACATAGAGTGATCAATGAGGCTAGAATAGTGCATGATTTCTATGTGTCAGGATTCATTATAGGCATCTCCCACACGTTATGTTTATATAACCTTTATAAGTATCTTATGTAATATATATTATTATCTTTATTTTAAAGAGAAGGAAACTAGGCTCAGAGTTTAAGAAACTTGCCTAAGGTTACATAGTGGCTGTAAAATTAGAATTGAAACTCAGATCTACCTGAGTTCGAAACTCATTCTCTTTCTACTACATGTGGCTAAGCACTTATGTGACTTCATCGATGTTTCTGCATTCCTTTCTGCAAAAGAAAAAGGTTAGACTTGATAAGAAATTTAAATCTGGTGTATTATGCACCCTATATGTCTTGCAGATAGTAACATTTAAAAACTGAAGTAAGTGGGGGGCAATCCTAAGATGGGGGAGGAATAGGATGGGGAGACCACTTTCTCCCCCACAAATTCATTGAAAGAACATTTGAATGCTAAGCAAATTCCACAAAACAACTTCTGAGTGCTGGAAGAGGATATCAAGCACCCAGAAAGGCAGGCCATTGTCTTCAAAAGGAGATAGGAAAACATATAAAAGATAAAAAGAGAGACAAAAGAGGTAGGGACATAGATCCATCCCGGGAAGGGTGCATTAAAAAAGAAAGGTTTCCAAACACCAGGAAACCCTCTCACCAGTGGGTCTGTGGTGAGCCTTGGAATCTCAGAGAGCAACATAACTGGGAGGAAAAATAAATAAATAAATGATTAAAACCCACAGATTACATGGAAAAGCAGACCAGACGCTCGTATCTCCCACTAGCAAGCAGGGGCTGAACAGGGAGGCCTGGGCTGCATTGCTTAGGGTAAGGACCGGGTCTGAATGCCTGAGGGCAGTCTGAAGGAACTAACAAGATAGCAACCCAGACTGTGGGATAGTTTTCCCACAAAGCCCTAACCTAAGACACTGCCAGGCCTGCTCACAGAACAAAGGACTGAGCAGAGCTACTGGCCCATCCCCTGCCAGAGACAGGCAGGCGAGGGCAGCCAGAGCTGGAAGGAAGCAATTGTGGCCCCAGAGAGGCATCTGCCTCCTAACTGCAAGCAGGCTTCATTGCTAACCAAGATTTCTTGGGATTCTGGACAGTTGACATCCACTGGGAGGGTCACAGCCAGAGATCAGCTCCCCAGAAGAGACACACAGCACACCTGAGAAGGCACACCTGCTCTACACCCAGAAAATCAAGTGGCTGGGACAGGGCAGGTGATAGATAAGATGCAGCCTCCACCTGGGGGTGACTGAATGTGCCAAGCACCTGGTCACCTGAGCTGCTTGGACCTGGGAAGGGCACAAAACGCAGGCCCAACCGAGGCTATGCCTTTGGGGAGTACGTGAGAACCTGAGTGGCTTAGACCTAGGGAGTGCACGCAACCCAGGGGCCGCCTCAGACAAATCCTGGCAGAGCAACCTAGAGCCTGAGAAGTGTAGCCCATGAAAGCACATACACCGTGTGCAGGGGCAAACCCAGTGCTGCTGAAATACTGGGAGCACTCACCACACATGCCAGTGAATTTAGATTGCAGTGTTCCTCCCTCCCCACAGCATGACTGAACAAGTGAGCCTAAAAAAGTGACCACCACTTCCTCCTTGTATCAGGGTGGAAATTAGACCCTGAAGAGACCAGAAATCAGAAGAAGCTAAAATAGAGGAAACCGCTTTGGAAGTGACAGGTGCAATAGATTAAAACACTGTAGTAAGCACTGACTACATAAGAAGGGGCCTATAGGTGTTGAGAAGTATAAGCCATATCAAGAAACTATCTGAAAATGAACTGACCCCACACTGTCCACAACAGCTCCAGAGAAAGTCCTAGATATATTTTTACTATTATCATTTTTTTATTAGTTTTGCCATACAATGACATGATATCACCATGGGTTTACATATGCTCCCCCTCCAGAACCCCC
>ML664659.1:3218259-3238392 GCA_007570785.1 Antilocapra americana | reverse complement strand
ATGCACCAGCCCCGAGCATCAATCCTGGGCTGGCGATTGATTACACATATGATAATTAACATGTTTCAATGCCATTCTCCCATATCATCCCACCCTTGCCCTCATCCACAGAGTCCACGAGTCTATTCTATACATCTGCATTCCTTTTGCTGTCTCGCATGCTGAGTTCTCATTACCGTCTTTCTAAATTCCATATATATGCGTTAATATATATGCGTATTGTTTTTGCTTCTGGCTTACTTCACTCTGGATAATGAGCTCCAGTTTCGTCCATCTGAGTAGAACTGATTCAAATGAATTTTTTTTAATGCTGAGTAATATTCCATTGTGTATATGTACCACGGCTTTCTTATCCATTCGTCAGTTGATGGGCATCTAGGTTGCTTCCATGTCCTGGCTATTGTAAACAATGCAGCACTGAACATTGGGGTACATGTGTCTCTTTCAATTCTGGTTTCCTCGGTGTATATGCCCAGTAGTGGGATTGCTGGGTCATATGGCAGGTCTATTTGCAGTTTTTTAAGGAACCTCCACACTGTTTTCCATAGTGGCTGTACTAGTTTGCAATCCCACCAACAGTGTAAGAGAGTTCCCTTTTCTCCACATCCTCTCCAGCATTTATTACTTGTAGATTTTTGGATTGCAGCCATTCTGAGTGGTGTAAAGTGATATCTCATTGTGGTTTTGATTTGCATTTCTCTGATAATGAGTGATGTTGAGCATCTTTTCATGTGTTTGTTAGCCAGCTTTATGTCTTCTTTGGAGAAATGTCTGTTAAGTTCTTTGGCCCACTTTTTGATTAGGTCGTTTATTTTCCTAGAATGGAGCTGCGGGAGTTGCTTGTATATTTTTGATATTAATTGTTTGTCCGTTGCTTCACTGGCTATTATTTTCTCTCACTCATCACTCAATATCATTTTTAATTTTTAAAAATTTTAAGTCCTCTCTTACTCCTCTAATTTTCATTTTTATAACCTACTATTACCTTGCAAAAAAAAAAAAAAAAAAAAAAAAAAAAAAAAAAAAAAAAAAAAAAATATAAAAAGTTGTGACTTTGTTTTGTTTTTATAATATTGTAGTTTTGAGAATCTATCCTCTACTCTAGATTTTTAATCTTTGCTTTTTGGTATTTGTTACCAATTTTGTACCTTTAAGAACCCAATCATCAGTACCCATTTTTACTTGGGAGAAAGATTACTGGCTTGATTGGTCTCTCCCCCTTTTGACTCTCCTTTTTCTCCACCATCTTGCCTCTATCTCCTCCCTTCCCCTTCTATTCTCTACCCAACTCTGTGAATCTCTTTGTGTGTTTCGGGCTGTGGAGAACTCTTAGAGAACTGATTATTGGCTGGATCTGTATTTCTCCTTTTGATTGTCCCTTTTATCCTCCTGGCCACCTCTGTCTCCTTCCTCCCTCTTCTCTTCTCTGTAACTCCATGAAGATCTCTGAGGGATCCAGACTGTGGAGAGCACATCGGGAATTGATTACTGGATAGTTTTCTCTCACCCCTTTTGATTTCCCCCGCTTCTCCTCTTGGTCACCTCTATCTCCCTCCTTCCTCTTCCCTTCTCCATGTAACTCTCTGTACCTTTACGGGTGTCCCTCACTGTGGAGAAACTTTTCATCATTAACCTAGATGTTTTATCATCAGTGCTGTATAGATGGAGAAGTTTTGAGGCTACTGTAAGAATAAGACTGAAAACCAAAGGCAGGAGGCTTAAGTCCAAAACCTGAGAACAGCAGAGAACTCCTGACTCCAAGGAACATTAATCAATAAGAACTCATCAAAAGCATCCATACCTACACTGAAACCGAGCACCACCCAAGGGCCAACAAATTCTAGAGAACAACATACCATGCAAGTTCTCCAGCAACACTGGGACATAGCCCTGAACTTCAGTATACAGGCTGCCCAAAGTCACACCAAACCCATTGACATCTCAAAACTCACTACTGGAAACTTCATTGCACTCCAGAGAGAAGAAAACCAGCTCCACCCACCAGAACACCAACACAAGCTTCCCTAACCAGGAAACGTTGACAAGCCACCCATACAACCCAACCCACAGCGAGGAACCATGACAATAAAGAGGAACCACAAACTGCCAGAATATAGAAAGCCCTCCCCAAACAGAGAAATACTCAGCAGGTAAAGGAACAGGGTAAATGCCCACCAAACCAAACAAAAGAGAAAGAAATGGGGAATCTACCTGATAAAGAATTCAAAATAATGATAGTGAAAATGATCCAAAATCTTGAAAACAAAATGGTGTTACAGATAAATAGCCTGGAGATAAGGACTGAAAAGATGCAAGAAATGTTTAACAAGGACCTAGAAGAAATAAAAAAGAGTCAATATATAATGAATAATGCAACAAAGGAGATCAAAAACACTCTGGAGGGAACCAACAGTAGAATAATGGAGGCAGAAGATAGGATAAATGAGGTAGAAGATAGAATGGTAGAAATAAATGAAACAGAGAGGAAAAAAGGGAAAAAATTTTTTAAATGAGGACAACCTCATTGACTTCTGGGACAATGTGAAACGCCCCAACATTCGAATAATAGGAGTCCCAGAAGAAGAAGACAAAAAGAAAGACCATGAGAAAATACTTGAGGAGATAATAGTTGAAAATTTCCTAAAATGGGGAAAGAAATTGTCACCCAAGTCCAAGAAACCCAGATAGTCCCAAACAGGATAAACTCAAGGCAAGCCACCCCAAGACACATATTAATCAAATTAATAAAGATCAAACACAAAGAAGAGATATTAAAAGCAGCAAGGGAAAAACAACAAATAACACACAAGGGGATTCCCATAAGGATAACAGCTGATCTCTCAATAGAAACTCTTCAGGCCAGAAGGGAATGGCAGGACATACTTAAAGTGATAAAAGAGAAAAACTCACAACCCAGATTACAGTAGCCAGCAAGGATCTCATTCAAATATGAAGGAGAAATCAAAAGCTTTACAGACAAGCAAAAGCTTAGAGCTTCAGCACCATCAAACCAGCTCTCCAACAAAAGCTAAAGGATCTTCTCTAGACAGGAAACACAGAAAGGGTGTATAAACTCAAACCCAAAGCAACAAAGTAAATGGCAATGGGATCATACTTATCAATAATTACCTTAAATGTAAATGGGTTGAATGCCCCAATCAAAACATAAAGACTGGCTGAATCAATACAAAAATAAGACCCCTATATATGTTGTCTGCAAGAGACCCACCTTGAAACAAGGGACACATACAGACTGAACATGAAGGGCGGGAAAAAGATATTCCACGCAATTAGAGAAAAAAAGAAAGCAGGAGTAGCAATACTCATATCAGATAAAATAGACTTTAAAACAAAGGCTGTGAAAAGAGACAAAACAAGGACACTACATAATGATCAATCCAAGAAGAAGGTGAAACAATTATAAATATATATGGATCCAAAATAGGAGCACCACAATATGTAAGATAGCTGCTAGCCAGTATGAAAGGGGAAATTAACAATAACACAATAATAGTGGGAGACTTTAATACCCAACTCATACCTCTAGATAGATCAACAAAACAGAAAACTAACAAGGAAACACAAACTTTAAATGATACAATAGACCAGTTAGACCTAAATGATATTTATAGGACATTTCACCCCAAAACAGTGAAGTTCACCTTTTTCTCAAGTGCACATGGAACCTATGCCAGGAAAGATCACATCCTGGACCATATATCTGGCCTTGGTAAATTCAAAATAAATGAAATCATTTCAAGCAGCTTTTCTGACCACAATGCAGTAAGATTAGATGTCAACTACAGGAGAAAAACTATTAAAAATTCCAACATATGGAGGCTGAACAACACACTGCTGAATAACCAACAAATCACAGAAGAAATCAAAAAAGAAATAAAAATACGTATTAGAAAGGAATGAAAACTCAACTACTCAAAACCTGTGGGAAACTGTAAAAACAGTGCTAAGGGAAAGGTTCATAGTAATACAGGCTTACCTCAAGAAACAAGGAAAAATTGAAATAAATAACCTCTCTCTACACCTAAAGCACCTAGAAAAGGAAGAATTGGTTCACAATGCAGCTGGTGTTGAAAAGTAGTAATAGTAGTGTATGCAGCTGAGCAGTAGCACCTCTTTCAGAGAGAGGATATTTTCTGATTATGAACCAATTCTTACAGCTGTAACCCACCCACTTCCCTTACTTCCATTTACTTATGTACCTAATCCATGCTGGTATTTGAATATGTCACTTGATGGAATGCATGGTCTGAAAAGCCCCTTCCAATTCCAAAATATGATCCAGTGTTGAAAATTCATTTTTAAATGTTATTTTTCTTTTTAGCTTTTAACTATTTGACAGCCTTAATTAAGTCTCAGTAACTTTTCTTCCTTCATATATTTCTCACTTTGTATATTTTTTATGGTTTAGCAATCATGTAAGTGATAATCAAGGCTGCACACTAACTCCTTTATTTTTCCACTTAAAAATATGATACAGTTAGTCTTTATGAAGGGAAAGAAAACATGAAACATGCTAAACGTGTTAAGTCTCAAGTATGCATACAAAATAAAAGCAGCATAATTAGCAAGTCATTCATAATAGTAGTTAAATTCTGCCAATATGGAAGCATGAAAGACAGTTTAGAAGTCCATGTTTTAGTTAAGCCTATTATTCACCCTAGCCTTTAAAATCCAAATAATTTATTAAGCTAATATTAGTGAGGAGAGAAATCCAATGGTTTCAAAAAGGGGTATAGTAAAAGAACTCTTTGATGAAAATCATTCAAAGTATAATTATTCTTAAGCATAGCATTATTAAAATGTATTCTTATAAAAGGTTTTATTAGTATATCTGTGATATAAGGTACCCTGTAGCATTATTATGTTCAATTACTTCTCTTAATATTTACGTTTTTATAGCTTTTATTTTACAGTGGTAAATAATGGAATCTTTGCTAGATGCAGAGTGAATTACAGTTGTGTTTAATGTTGTAGGTACAAGTTGTTTTCTCAGCTCCCAGCCTCAATTGTCTGTCCCTATAGTTGTCCTAGAGCTGCCCTGAGGCACAATAGCCTTTAAGTCCTGTTTAGTGGTTCATACTCTTGTTACTTGTTTGATTTCACACAAGTGTAGTAGGAGCTCACTTACATAGTACATGGTGAAGTATGACATGGAGTCCCCTTCCCTTATTCCAGCCCCAAATGTTTCCCTATGTAGCTTGCCGCAATGCCTGGGATTCCCAGCCTTAGAGAGTCATTTCTTTAAGTATAGTTATTGTTCCCTTTTGGAAAGCAAACCACTTAAGAAAAAAGGTGAAGCCATTGTCCCATAAATAAATAATATAGGCTTCATTCAGTTCAGTTCAGGTCAGTCGCCCAGTCATGTCTGATTCTTTGCGGCCCCATGGACTGCAGCATGCCAGGCTTCCCTGTCCATCACCAACTCCCAGAGTTTACTCAAACTCATGTCCATTGAGTCGGTGATGCCATTCAACCATCTCATCCTCTGTTGCCTCCTTCTCCACCTGCTTCAATCTTCCCCAGCATCAGGATCGTTTCAAATGAGTCAGTTCTTCACATCAGGTGACCAAAGTATTGGAGTTTCAGCTTCAGCATCAGTCCTTCCATTGAATATTCAGGACCGATTTCCTTTAGGATGGACTGATTGGATCTCCTTGAAGTCCAAGGGACTCTCAAGAGTCTTCTCCAACTCACAGTTCAAAAGCATCAATTCTTCAGCGCTCAGCTTTCTATATAATCCAAATCTCACATCCATACATGGCTACTGGAAAAACCATAGCTTTGAGTAGATGGACCTTTGTGGAAAGAGTACTGTCTCTGCTTTTTAATATGCTTTCTAAGTTGGTCATAACTTTTCTTTGAAGGAGCAAGCATATTTTAATTTCATGGCTGCAATCACCATCTGCAGTGATTTTGGAGCCCAAGAAAGTAAAGTCTGTCACTGTTTCCTTTGTTTCCCCATCTATTTGCCATGAAGTAATGGGACCAGATGCCATGATCTTAGTTTTCTGAATATTGAGTTTTAAGCCAACTTTTTCACTCTCCTCTTTCACTTTCATCAAGAGTCTCTTTAGTTCTTCTTCACTTTCTGCCATAAGAGTGGTGTCATCTGCACATTTGAGGTTATTGATATTTCTCCCAGCAATCTTGATTCCAACTTGTGCTTCATCCAGTCCAGCATTTCTTTTTCTTTCTTTCTTTCTCTTTTCCAGCTAGGTTACAGCTCAGATTTTATTTGGCAAGCAAAGGAAAGTACACCCTTGAGGCATAAAGGCAGGCCAAGCCCAAAGGAGAGGCCTCAATACATCTTGGCTTCCTCCTTTTATAAGTTTGTCTCCTCCCCACCCTGAGCCTGCCCTATGCAAATTGGGCTGGCCAAGAAGATAGCATGTTTATTTCACCTGAAGTTCTCACTGCGGTCTGCAGATATTCTTTTATTCTCTTTTTTGCTGGCTTTTCCCTTTCTTTGTCTTTTAGGCATTGCCATTTTGGACTCCTTTTTCCTATTCTAACTACATAACATTCCTCCCTCAAGAGCTGGGAAACACAATTCTTTGGGAGTAGAGGTGTTGAGGTCTCTTTGGCTACTTCCTGCTGAGCTTTGATGGCTAGGGGCATTGGCTCCCCTACCACCCCCTCCTCGCTCTTGCTAGTCTCAAGCCTCAGAGTCCTTATAGCAGTGTCCATCTAAGGGTGAGTGATATTTTCCATGGTCGGCTGTAGTTTTATATATCCTTGTTGAACTAGCACTGCATATTATAGCTTGTTGTCCTTAACTGGAGGTCTGGAACCTGAGGTTGAGCTGTGTGAGCTTTCTGCCGAGTTTGTTTTTGCTGTCCTGGTTTCCAGCATGCTGAGCTTCTTGTTCTTTCTGCTGCTCTGGGTTTTCTTCACGTTCAGCTTCCACAGAGAGAGCTTTCACCTTGTTGGGCTTCTGCTGGGCTTGGCCTCTGCCTTGCGGGATCTGAGCCAAGGTTGTTTCAGCTGGGTTAAATCCAAGAAATGGAGAGTGTGAAATTTTCTTGGTTCTGTCTTACCACAGCAATGATTTGAAATGGCAAAGCAGTGTTACAGCTCTGTTACAGTTCAGAATTTTATTCAGCAAGCAAAGGAAAGTATACCCTCAAGGCATGAAGGCGGGCCAACCCCAAAGGAGAGGCCCAGTCCAGCATTTCTCATGACATACTCTGCATAGAAGGTAAATAAGCAGGATGACAATATACAGCCTTGACGTACTCCTTTTCCTATTTGGAACCAGTCTGTTCCAGAAGAGTTCCAGTTCTAACTGTTGCTTCCTGACCTGCATACAGGTTTCTCAAGAGACAGGTCAGGTCATCTGGTATTCCCATCTCTTTCAGAATTTTCCGGTTTGTTGTGATCCACACAGCCAAAGGCTTTGACATAGTCAATAAAGCAGAAGTAGATGTTTTTCTGGAACTCTCTTGCTTTTTCGATGACCCATCAGATGTTGGCAATTTGATCACTGGTTCCTCTGTCTTTTGTAAATCCAGGCTTCATTAGCAGGATGAAATCTTTCATTGGTTTGCATGCCAAAGTGTTATGGAGCATAGAGCAAGTCCCTGGAGACGCAGGACACAGAACAGGTAACTCTTAAGGAGAGAGAGAATAATCGGGTCCAGATATAAGAGAGTCACCAGGAAGGTCATGTCTGGGATGGCTTTGACGGAGAGCCTTGGACAGTCTATCCATGCTTGGGGATAAAGGAAAGGGACAGTAAAATGAGGACGTGAAAGTGAAATAAGGTTAAATTTCACCAATTTCCTGTTACTCTGTCCCTGGGGCTAACCCTCATGTTATGTGTTGGTTATACTTTAAAAAGATAGTAAACCTCCCATTAGTGTTTGAGGAATGGGCTACTATAACTGAAAACTTGTGTTTGTTTAGATTTAGATATGCTGTGAAATAAAGATACCAGTAAAGTTACAAATTGCTGTGAAGCAGCAGATAAGGGAGGAAAAGCCATATTAAATTTGCTGTGTGAAACAGGGAGCTCAACCCAGTGCTCTGTGACAACCTAGAAGGGTGAGACAGGGTGGGAGATAGGAGGGAGGTTCAAGATGATGAAGACATTTGTATACCTGTGGCTGATTCATTTTGATGTATGGTAGAAACCAGCACACTATTGTAAAGCAATTATCTTCTAATAAAATTTTTAATTAAATAAGGAAATGGAAAGAATAAATAACAAAGATGGATATTAATATCCTTATTTAATTCTTGAATTGACATTTTCTCATTATGCCATCAGCCCCTCCCTTCTGCCCCCAGTTATTTGGAAACATACTGTTATCTATGTTTTACAATATCATATTAGTTTTTCTTGCTGCTGTAATAAATCACCACAAACTTACTGGGTTTAAACAACAAAAATCTGTTATCTTACAGTTCTGGAAGTCAGAAATTTTAAATAAGTCTCACTGGGCTAGCATTAGTGTATCAGCAATGCCATGTTTCTCTTTAAAGCTTCTAGAAGATAATCTGATCCCTTGCCTTTTCCAGCTTCTAGGGGCTGTCCACATTCCTTGGCTCGTGGCCCCTTCCTCCATCTTCAAAAGCAGCAAAATTACGTCTCTTTGATCCTTTTTCCAATGTTCTATCTCCTTTTATCTCCTTTTTGCCTCACTTCTATTTTTAAGGGCCTTGAGATTATATTATGTACACTTAGGTAATCCAGGATGGTCTCCCTATTTTAAGGTCAGTTGATTAGCAACCTTAATTCCATCTGCAATCTTAATTCCCCTTTGCCATGAATCCTAATATATTCACAGGTTCTGGGGATTAGGATATAGACATCTTTGGAGGGGCCATTATTCTGCCAACCACAAATGTAAAGAATACTAATGATTACACTGATTAAAGCATTGGGTTTTTCACAATAATAAAAGTGAGCTGACATCTCTTATTCCCAGAATAAAACACACAGATTTATAACATTTTAACTAGGTACACACATAAGAGAAAAACATTAAACAAAATGGTGACAATGTTTTAAAATAAAGGAATGGAAAAAGAGGTGCAAGAAAACT
This sequence comes from Antilocapra americana, assembly GCA_007570785.1. NCBI lineage: Eukaryota > Metazoa > Chordata > Mammalia > Artiodactyla > Antilocapridae > Antilocapra > Antilocapra americana. Next base: position 3,229,324 of record ML664659.1, on the reverse strand, counting down.
TTCAATAAATATAGAGTAGAGAGTTGCCAATATCAATAAAGTGGTATTTAAGGCCAAAAGCTTGAAATAGAACCTACATGTATTCATTTATTTAATAGATACTTATTAACTATTTGAATGATACATGAAGCATTTGGTAAAACTACAAAGACAGTTGTGGAATACAGCTATCAGAATTTGAAAAGTAGATAGCAAAAATGATACAATATATTTGAATAACATAATTAAGAAACTTGACCTAATATTTTGAGAAATACATATAATTATATACTCCAGTGGAAGAGAATGCACATTCATATCTTATGCCCTGGGCCCTTTACAAAAACTATGTACTTTGCCACAGGAAAAACCTTGATCAATTTCCAAGTAGCAAACTGACAGGTAACATTCTCTGATGAAATTTATAAAGCTTAGAAGTGGATGATAAAAATATTTTAAAAATAGAATCTTGTAATTATAAAATATTTTAATAAATAATTTTTGCATCAAAAGTGAAGTCTCAACATTTAAAAATTTTCAAAAATAAACAAAACTGAGATTACTTCATAAAAAACCCAAGGGTATGGTTAAAAACATCACAAAGGAAATATGGCATTAAATGAATTTAAGGAAATATTGGGAGAAATATGCAACTCAGGGGAATAGAAGAAGAAAAAATACATATATCACATGAAGGTAATCATACATAACTAACTAAAATTATTTTAAAAATTTAAAAGCTAAAAGTTGGCTCCACAAAAAGATATATAGAAAAAAAGTTCTTGGTTTTACACTTAAGCATACATTGATAAATTTCCTGAACTCCAAAAATAAAGAGAAAATCTTGCAGGTTTCCTGGCAGAAATAGCAAAGAAAAAAATTAAGACAGGTATTGGTTGTCTCTTATCTAGAGATATAGTTTTATATTTTTCTTATCTACACAGGAAAAAATTAAGACAGTATTGGTTTTCTCATCTCCATCATAGATGATAGAATATAATGTAATAGCATCTAAAAATTTCCAAGGAAAAAAGACTTCAATCCAAGCACTTATTATAACTTAATCAGGATATCATTCACCCGTTTGATTTGTAGAGAGAGAGCTGTTTGAAGACATGCTCTAATTCATAAAGTATGTTACTCTCATGGGCTCCCCAGGTGGCGCTAGTGGTAAAGATCTGTCTGCAGAGACCTAGGTGCAGTCCCTGGGTGGAGAAAATCCTTTGGAGGAGGGCATGGCAACCCACTCCAGTATTCTTGCCTGGAGAATCCCATGGACAGAGGAGCCTAGCAGGCTGCGGTCCAGGAAGTCACAAAGACTGAAGTGACTTAGCACACACACACACACAGAGCACTCTCATACACTCCCATCTTAATCATTAAGTAAAATAAACAAATGTAATTTATAAAATATATTATTTTCATAAAAATAAGAGGAAAGTCTTTTCATACATGTCTATATATTTATATGTTTATGGGCCTACAGAAAGTTAAGGAAAGACAGCCACTCACTCTATAATGAATATCAGTTACCTTGTAATGGGATTGGAGGAGGCAGAGAAAGAAATATTAATTCATTTGGTCTTTATGAACATCTGTGTTGTTTGAATCATTATAATGAGAAATTTTTTGGTAAAAAAAAAATGTATAGTGTAAGTGGTCTGAGAAAGAGAAATAAACAGCAATGGCTCTTGGTGAGTAGATCTCTCTTGATGGAGTCACAGCCTCAGTTGCTAGCATAATTCAGTCATTAATGAGGGGAGGGTGGAGTTAAAGGGAAAAATGTGTAAAGATAATCCTGTTCTATAGAAGGCCTTCCTAAGTGAAGCATGAGACCCAGAACCTATAAAGGACAAAAACGGGCAGATTTGCTGACATAAAAATTGAACACGCATAAGCAACAAACACCAGGGCTTCCCTGGTGGCTCAGACAGTAAAGAGTCTGCCTGCAATGCGGGCGACCTGGGTTCAATCCCTGGGTTGGGAAGATCCCCTGGAGAAGGGAATGGCAACCTACTCCAGTATTCTTGCCTGGAGAATTCCATGGACAATGCAGCCTGTCGGGCTACAGTCCATGGGCTCCCAAAGAGTCAGACAAGATTGAGTGACTAACACAAGCAACAAGGAAAAGCAAGAGGTTGAGAGATAATATTTGGCACATCTAAAATGAAACAGGCTAGAACATTCCATATACAAATGAAAGAATTACATATTACCAATAAATATATAAAAAGACACTCAAATAAAAAGAATACAAATGTAAATGAAAGTGAAGTCACTCAGTCATGTCCGACTCTTTGTGACCCCAGGAACTAGTCTACCAGGCTCCTCCATGCATGGAATTTTCCAGGCAAGAATACTGGAGTGGGTTGACATTTCCTTCTCCAGGAGATCTTCTCAACCCAGGGATTGAACCCTGGTCTCCCGCATTGTAGGCAGATGCTTTATCGTCTGAGCCACCAGGGAAAATAAATGTAAATACATATACATAAAATGCAAATAAGGAAGAAATAGCATGTTTACCTTCTTATTTGGCAAAAGGAACAAAAATATGGCTGAGAAAATCTACTGTTTTTAAGGACATAAGGAAGGTGGCGCTTGGGCACACTGTTGGGTAGGAATGTAAGTTAGAATAATCTTTCATAGCATAACTTGGCAGAATCTAACAAATCTTAAAAAGCATATGTGCTGTGACCAGCAATCAGGTTTTCAGGAGTTTCACTTACATAAAAATAGCAAGAGTGCAGAAAGATGTGTGTACAAGGAGACTGATTGAACCTTGATTATAATAGTAAATATTTCAAAACAAGCTAAATGTGAAAGTCTGGTTAATAAATTATGGTATCATCAGATAATGGAATTCCTTGCAAGTGTTGATGGCAGAGGATGAAATGGTTAGATAGCATCACTAACTCAGTGGATATGAATTTGAGTAAACTTCGGGAGGTAGTGAAGGACAGGAGAACCTGGCGTGCTACAGTCCATGGGGTTGCAAAGAGCTGGACATGACTTGGCCGCTGAACAACAACAAAATTGAAAAGAATGAAGCAGATCCATATGTTCTGACATGGAAAAAGTCCATGATATAGTACTGAGAGTTGAGAGAGATGAGCTGCAGAACTTGTCATATGTATCAGTTAACATGATGCTTAGAAGGTGAGGAATTCACGTAAAATCCATATTTTGGATTGATTCAGAGATAACCATATTTTCTTTTAAAAATTCAGACTTTAATTATTGAAAGTCTTTTTCTTTTTTTAATTTATTTTTTATTAGTTTTGCCATACAATGACATGATATCGCCATGGGTTTACATATGTTCCCCCTCCAGAACCCCCCTCCCTCCTCCCTCCCGATTCCCTCCCCCTGGGTCATCTCGGTGCACCAGCCCCGAGCATCAATCCTGGGCTGGCGATTGATTAGACATATGATAATTAACATGTTTCAATGCCATTCTCCCATATCATCCCACCCTTGCCCTCATCCACAGAGTCCACGAGTCTGTTCTATACATCTGCGTTCCTTTTGCTGTCTCGCATGCTGGGTTCTCATTACCGTCTTTCTAAATTCCATATATATATGCGTTAGTATACTGTATTGTTGTTTTTGCTTCTGGCTTACTTCACTCTGGATAATGGGCTCCAGTTCCATCCACCTGAGTAGAACTGATTCAAATGAATTTTTTTAATGGCTGAGTAATATTCCATTGTGCATATGTACCACGGCTTTCTTTTTTTTTTTTTAATTTATTTTTTTTTTAATTATTGTTTTAGCCATACATTGTTATGATATCACCATGGGTTTACATATGCTTCCCCTCCGGGTCCCCCCTCCCTCCTCCCTCCCCCCCGGGAAATCTCGCTGCACCAGTCCCGAGCATCAATCCTGGGCTGGCGATTGATTAGACACATGACAATTAACATGCTTCAATGCCCTTCTCCCATCTCATCCCACCCTTACCCTCATCCACAAAGTCCACAAGTCTATTCTATACATCTGCGTTCCTTTTGTTGTCTCCCATGTTGGGTTCTCATTACTGTCTTTCTAAATTCCATATATATGTGTTAATATACTGTATTGTTGTTTTTGCTTCTGGCTTACTTCACTCTGGATAATGGGCTCCAGTTTCGTCCATCTGAGTAGAATTGCTTCAAATGAATTTTTTTTTAATGCTGAGTAATATTCCATTGTGTATATATACCACAGCTTTCTTATCCATTCGTCACTTGATGGGCATCTAGGTTGCTTCCATGTCCTGGCTATTGTAAACAATGCAGCGATGAACATTGGAGTACACGTGGCTCTTTCAATTCTGGTTTCCTCGGTGTATATGCCCAGCAGTGGGATTGCCGGGTCATATGGCAGGTCTATTTGCAGCTTTTTAAGGAACCTCCACACTGTTTTCCATAGTGGCTGTACTAGTTTGCATTCCCACCAACAGTGTAAGAGGGTTCCCTTTTCTCCACATCCTCTCCAGCATTTATTGCTTGTAGACTTTTGGATGGCAGCCATTCTGACTGGTGTAAAGTGGTACCTCATTGTGGTTTTGATTTGCATTTCTCTGATAATGAGTGATGTTGAGCATCTTTTCATGTGTTTGTTAGCCATTTTTATATCTTCCTTGGAGAAATGTCTGTTAAGTTCTTTCGCCCACTTTTTAATTGGGTTGTTTATTTTTCTAGAATGGAGCTGCAGGAGTTGTTTGTAAATTTTTGAGATTAATTGTTTGTCTGTTGCTTCATTGGCTATTATTTTCTCCCATTCTGAAGGCTGTCTTTTCACCTTGCTTATAGTTTCCTTTGTTGTGCAAAAGCTTTTAATTTTAATTAGGTCCCATTTGTTTATTCGTGTTTTTATTTCCAATATTCTGGGAGGTGGGTCATGGAGTATCCCGCTTTGGATTATAGCAGAGAGTGTTTTGCCTATGTTATCCTCTAGGAGTTTTATAGTTTCTGGTCTTATGCTTAGATCTTTAATCCATTTTGAGTTTATCTTTGTGTATGGTGTTAGAAAGTGATCTAGTTTCATTCTTTTACAAGTGGCTGTCCAGTTTTCCCAGCACCACTTGTTAAAGAGGTTGTCTTTTCTCCATTGTATATTCTTGCCTCCTTTGTCAAAGATAAGGTGTCCATAGATGCGTGGATTTATCTCTGGGCTTTCTATTCTGTTCCATTGATCTATATTTCTGTCTTTGTGCCAGTACCATACTGTCTTAATGACTGTGGATTTGTAGTATAGCCTAAAGTCAGGTAGGTTGATTCCGCCAGTTCCATTCTTCTTTCTCAAGATTGCTTTGGCTATACGAGGTTTTTTGTATTTCCATACAAATTGAGAAATTATTTGTTCTAATTCTTTGAAGAAGACCTCTGGTAGCTTGATAGGAATTGCATTGAATCTATAGATTGCTTTAGGTAGTATACTCATTTTCACTATATTGATTCTTCCAATCCATGAGCACGGTACATTTCTCCATCTGTTTGTGTCCTCCTTGATTTCTTTCATCAGTGTTCTATAGTTTTCTATATACAAGTCTTTTGATTCTTTAGGTAGAAATACTCCTAAGTATTTTATTCTTTTTGTTTCAATGGTGAATGGGATTGTTTCCTTAATTTCTCTTTCTGATTTCTCACTGTTAGTACCACGGCTTTCTTATCCATTCATCAGTTGATGGGCATCTAGGTTGCTTCTATGTCCTGGCTATTGTAAACAATGCAGCGATGAACATTGGGGTACACGTGGCTCTTTCAATTCTGGTTTCCTCGGTGTATATGCCCAGCAGTGGGATTGCCGGGTCATATGGCAGGTCTATTTGCAGTTTTTTAAGGAACCTCCACACTGTTTTCCATAGTGGCTGTACTAGTTTGCATTCCCACCAACAGTGTAAGAGAGTTCCCTTTTCTCCACATCCTCTCCAGCATTTATTGCTTGTAGATTTTTGGATGGCAGCCATTCTGACTGGTGTAAAGTGATACTTCATTGTGGTTTTGATTTGCATTTCTCTGATAATGAGTGATGTTGAGCATCTTTTCATGTGTTTGTTAGCCATTTTTATGTCTTCTTTGGAGAAATGTCTGTTGAGTTCTTTGGCCCACTTTTTGATTGGGTCATTTATTTTTCTAGAATGGAGCTGCAGGTGTTGATTGTATATTTTTGAGATTAATTGTTTGTCCGTTGCTTCATTGGCTATTGTTTTCTCCCATTCTGAAGGCTGTCTTTTCACCTTGCTTATTGTTTCCTTTGTTGTGCAGAAGCTTTTAATTTTAATTAGGTCCCATTTGTTTATTCATGCTTTTATTTCCAATATTCTGGGAGGTGGGTCATGGAGGATCCTGCTGTGGTTTATGTCAGAGAGTGTTTTGCCTATGTTATCCTCTAGGAGTTTTATAGTTTCTGGTCTTATGCTTAGATCTTTGATCCATTTTGAGTTTATCTTTGTGTATGGTGTTAGAAAGTGTTCTAGTTTCATTCTTTTACAAGTGGCTGTCCAGTTTTCCCAGCACCACTTGTGTATTGAAAGTCTTTTTAAAATGACTCCTTTTTCTGTCTGTGTGATATCTGAGGAACATTCTTAAGCCTTCATTCTATGACTATCTGGTAATAGAAGAAAGAGAAAAAACAAATACTATAAGGCATTTAATAATGACTAGTAATGAGTAAAACTAAAACACTAATTACAACACTAATTGGTTAGAACAAAACTTTGAAATGAGGCAATTTGAAGTAAACCTTGAAAAATGATTTTAAGTTTCAACAGACAAATATTGTGAGGTTGGTCTTTCTACGCAAAACAATTACTTGAATTTAAGGACAATATTCAAATACTGAATAGCTGTTAAAGTGTAGGTACTTGAAGGTTTGGCTTATTCAGGCTAGGAAGGAACAGACTTCAAAGTCAAACAGATATTTGATCAAATTGTAGCTCCATTTTTAAAAATTTACAATTCCAGGGTACTTAGCTTGACCATGTTCCCTCATGTGTAAAATAAAGTTAATAATGGCTACCTCTCCAAGTCATTGTGATGATTATATCTTTAAATGTGAAATATATATAAAACTTTTTCTTAGCACAAAGTAGACCCTTACTGAATGTCAGTTCTGATCTCTTCCTTGACATTCAGTTGAGTAATACCTCTTTCACTTGGCTGAATAGCTAATGGACAGTATATTTTTCTTAGAATTTCTCTTCATGCTTAGAACCCCAACATGACACTTTTCCTTGCTTCTGTTAGAAAATTGGCTGCTCCCTGACTCAAGTTCTCTATATCTTCATTGAGATGTCTTCTTCTTCCTAAATTCTTACATGTAAATATTAATTCTATACTTCAGAGACAGCCCAAGCCAGGATATGAAACTCAGTCCAAAGAGTTTGGATAGAAAGAAGGAAAAATGTAGACAAGTTTTCTGTTTGGTTAACTTGAATTGAGAAACCAGCATCAGAAAGTGGGTCTGAGATTTTGAGTCCAGATCTTATAAGCTTGATATTCCATTTCTGTTTCATTCCTAGGGGCAGCCCTAATGTCAGAGTATCGAGAGCCCTGAGCATATACATGACTTGGCTACCACAGAGCAGTGTTGAGCCAAGTGACTTAATTTTTCTTGATAAAGGTGAGAAAGTCAGATGAGCCAGTGAATGTACTAGAAGGAAGCAAAGGGTGAATAAGTTAGACAGCGGTGTCCGGAGTAAGATCAGATCAGAAGGCAGCAGAATAGTGGTCAACTAGCCGAACAAGCTCATCAACCAGGCTTATTGGAGTTGAAATAATAAGAAAATTAAAAATCTGCAGGAGGAATCTATCAGAGTTCAATTCAATAGATAGTTATAAGGCACTGACTATGGATCAGGCTCTCCCCTTGGTCCTGGGATGTACAGGTGATACACCCAAGGACAGTTAAAAATCCAAGTCAAAAAACAAGAACCAGTAAATTTGTGTGGGGATAAGGGATGAGATACAAACATCCATTAGCAGAGACTTGACCATGAAGACATTTCCTAAATCCAACTCTATACCTATTTCCTCTGAATTTTTTTCAGTAGTCAGGACTCTGATTGCAATGATGGAAACCAAATGCCAACTAGCTTAAGAGAAGACAAAATTTTATTGGCTAGTATCCATTCAACAAGGTGGACGTGGTCTTAAGGAAAGCTAGAACACAGGCCAAAAGCATTGACTTGAGCACTATCAAGACTCCTTCTTATGCCCAGCTCTCTCTCTGCATATCACCTTCATTATGTACAAATTAGAAATCTGACCAGTGCTGACTGCTCTGGGCTGTCAACCTATGTACCAGACTAAGAGGAAAGAAGGGTCTCTTCTACCTACTTGCAATAAACATAAAAAAAGAAAGAAAACCTGAGGACATATCTGGATTGGCCTGGCCTAAGTCCCAGACTAGATCAGGTGTCCACCTCTTAAACAGTCACTGTGGCTAGACCACAAAACAAGCTATCATCAATACCCTAGGTCTAGCATTCTCATTCCCACTGTTGGCTTATACTGTCTTAGCTTATTATGCATTCCCAATGCACTCCTTTATTCACCAAATATATATTGATGCTTCTTTGTATAAAAAGTTATTTTGGACATGGCTATATACAATGATGATTAAGACAGTCATGGTTGCTACTCTCAAGGAATTCACATTCTGGTCATGTTAGACAGTCATTGCATAATTATGTAAATAATCCTAAAATTAGAATTGTGATAAGTGCTATGAAGAAAGAAGGATCTAATCTGAACTGAAGGGCCAAAGAAGTGAGCTATCATCTGATAGAGAAGAAGGAATTAATCAGGTAAAGAGTAAAGCAATAGGAAGGAAAAGAGGGAACAGTATGTATAAATATCATGAGGTGAAGAGGAGGATGAGAAAGTGGAAGAAGTGCAGTATTGCTAGAGGAAGAAAGGAAGAGGCTAGAGAAATAGGAAGCCAGATCATATAGTGGCTCTAAACAGTATATTAAGGACTTTGAGATTTACTCTGAACATTACAGGAAGGTATTGACAGGGGGGAGATGTGGTTAGTTTTATCATATGTCTGTTGGCTCTGCAGAGAATGTATTAGAAGGGGAACAAGATTAGAAGCAAAGGGGCAGGAGACCCAGGTTCTGTCCCTGGGTCGGGAAGATCCTCTGGAGAAGGAAATGGCAACCCATTCCAGTACTCATGCCTGGAAAATTCCATGGATGGAGAAGCGTGGTAGGCTATAGTCCATGGGGTGGCAAGGAGTCGGACATGACTGAGTGACTTGACTTTCACTTTACATAGCTAAGTTAGATGACTGATGAATAGTTGAATATACAAATATGGAGCACAGTATTGAGTCTAAACTCTTCCCTCTACTCTTTCAAACCTACTCATTCATTAAATCCTAGCTTAATCTACCACCATGAGATGTCACTAACCCACTTTTCTGACCATCCTCTCCTCCATGCTCTCCTAGTACTTATTATCTGGACCTTTCATTAGGCTCCAGTTGTATATTCTACCATGTATATGTAGTTATATCTTGTTTCTCTAATTAGAAATTAAGTTTCTTGATATTAGAGACTATATTAGCTTCGACTATCATTTGCTACCACCACTAGCTTTACATAGAGTAAGAGTTCATTTTACCTGTAACAAAGTGAATTCATAACCTTTTTGCTACTAGGTAGTATACAGTTAGAAGTGTGTGCATGCTCAGTCGCTTCAGTAGTGTCCAACTCTTTGTGAACCCATGGACCACAGCCTGCCAGGGTCCTCTGCCCATGGAATTCTCCAGGCAAGAATAGTAGTGGAGTAAGTAGTTGTTCTCCTCTCCAGGTGATCTTTCCAACCCAGTAGTTGAACCCATGTCTCCCGCATCTCCTGCACTGCAGGCAAATTCTTCACTGCTGAGCCACTGGCGGACAGGTGTTAGAAGGAACAGATGTTAAATACAGATGACTGGGATTTGAAATTTAACTTCACTTCTTACTAGAAGTGGTGGCTATAGTCAAGTATTTTAACCTCTTCTCAGTCTCCTCATTTGTTAATTCATGATAATACTAATACCTGTCTCAGAGAGCTATTGTTAGGATTAAATACATGATGTATGCAAAGTATATAGCATAGTATTTGTCACATGGTAAGCTTAGAATAGGGCTTGTCAGGTGGCTCAGTGGTAAAGAATCTGCCTGCCATTGCAGGAGATGCAGGAGACCAGGGTTCAATACCTGAGTTAGGGAATGACTACCCTCTCTATTATATTTGCCTAGAGAATTCCATGGACAGAGGAGCCTGGCAGGCTACAGTCCATGGGGTCACAAAGGGTTGGACACGACTGAGCCACTACTTTCATTTTCAAGCATTAGAATGATGGTTTATTGTTGTTGTTATTATTATTGTTGTTATTTTGGTAGGGATCAGGAGGTTCTGTAGTATGACAGCCAATGAAGATCAGTAATCAACTTGTCATCATTATCCCTGGATAGAGCTTGGCTCTTGATTTGAGAGAACATTCTAGTGGAGGCAGTCTCTTGTGTTTCAGAAAGCATAAGTTAAGGTATGGCTGGAAATCACAATGTGTGAGTTGTGTGCACATGTGGATATATGGATATAAATATGTATGTATTAATCATTTTTATTAAGAGGACCCATTGCTCATGATGCCTGCTATGTACTGGTTTTTATGTTGCTAACAACTAAAAAGAAATCATTCATTTCAGAGGAGAGAAACATATTAACTCTTCAAACTAGTAGAAGTGCTTTTTATAAATTACTTGTTCCAATTGCTTTAATGGTGCCCTAGTCACCCCTCTCCCCCATTAATGTATCTGTGAAGACTAAATAGTTTTCTGTCACCTTAGCAAGAGAACTAGGATGTTTCTTTTTTAACATGAAGAGTTGTAGAGGGGAATGTGTGCTTTTTTTCCCTTATTTATGTTAATGAAATATTTGTGTATGAAATCATGTTGGGAATGTATATAACTGTATAGTATACATAAGTTGCTACCTCTACTTATAAAAATCCAATATCTCTTTTACATGAGTAGTAGTAGTAAAAAAAAATACGATAAATGTTTTTCTAATTTTTTACATACTGATGAGTCCAAGTTTATAATTAAATT